>JARQOD010006080.1:0-44718 GCA_033576555.1 Oophaga sylvatica | reverse complement strand
ACACCAAGGACCACCAGGACCTGATGACGTCGTGTGGCCTGTACAGTCAAGTCGTGACCCGCTATCTGGGTCTGTGTGGCCACCTCTTTCATCTCCCTCTGGGTCTGGAACCCTATGTCCCGGACTGAACGAACCCCAGGGGGCCTAACAGGCGCCGGGTACGGGCCAGCTATACTTATCATGTCCATAGCTGGGGCTGCTGAGGAGACCACTGAGGGAGGCTGGGAAGATTTACGGCGTGGGGTGGGCACTTTTGCAGAGGCCTGGATGTGGGAGGCTGAAGGCTCCGAGGGTCTCACAGGTTCCTGACACTCTGGGGAGTAGGGGTCGCACCTGGTAACATTTAGGGCGTACCATCCATTGTAACCCAGTGTCGGGTGTAAGTCACCAAGTCTCCTGGCAACAGGTCCCTCCCCGGGTGTCCTTCTGGGAGGTGAGCCTCCACATCCCGCCGGTTCACAAAAACTTCTAAATAAAGTCCAGGCTCCTGGATGAAGCCCCAACCACCTTTCAATTTAAAGCTCCGTACTGCACCCTTACGCCGCGGCTCCCACAGGGTTCCTTTATCTTTTCTCATCCGGTCCTTATCTGCCCGGTCCTTCTCCAGGTTACGTTGCCGAAGCTTTTGGGTTTCTCGCTGCTCCCTTTGTCGCTCTGCTTCCCGCTCCCAACGTCTCCACTCTTCCTCCTGACGCCGGTTGTAATTCTCCTCCACCAGCTGCTCCATGTCTCCACCATCAAACTGCAGCTTACAGTGTCCGGTTTGCGGCAGCTCTCCTGGCGCCCCCAGTCCTGGCGGCGCTCACCTGCGGAGGAAGCAGCCGGCTCTGGAACAGATGACAGTCGGGGCTCCGGTACAGACAGGTAGACCTCTGGTGCCTGCGCGGCCTCCTCCATGAGGACGGGTGTCGCTTCTTCTGTCTCAGCGACGGGGGCAGACAGCGGGATCTGGGGTGCTGCCGGTGCAGAGTTTTTTGCAGGAACGGGTGCCTCCACTGCGACAACGTCAACCGGATCACATTGCAAGGGCTGGGATGCCCGCACGGACTCCTCTACTAGAACGGGTGCCTCACCTTCCGGTACAGACACTTCAGGTAAGAGGGATTGGCGCCGCTCCAAGTTTAGTTTTAGGGCACGCCAGCTGGCTTCCATCCTGGCGACCTCCTCCCGGTGCCGGGCCAGGCCTCTTAGGGTATCCTCCGCTTCTTGCAGCGTAGGAGGGTTTCCAGGCCGGGTGCCCAACGGTGGTTCCGTGGCGATCGGGTCGCTTCCGTGGGGGAGAGCTCTGACTGCTCCATCCCTTCACACTTCTGCTCGTGTCCATTAGCCATCTCTGCCAAGTCACATGTGTCATTAGCATCTGGAGAGGGCCCCTCTTTTGTAGGGAGGCGGGACCTTCGTGTTAGTTTCCGCACACTGAGGAGGATGAGGAGGCGGAACTGAAGAGCTGTGGGGCACGATCTTACATTGCAGTACCATTTACAGTGGTCGGCCATCGTTTTCGCGCCACTGAGTGAGTGTACACCCACGAAGAGCACGCCCTTCTTCTTCACCAGTGCCTCGTCGTGACGCAGATATGGCTGAAAAATGTCAAATACATTCTCTGATGATTTTAGCAATTCTCAAGCACAAAACCAGTTCAATTCAGGCACACAGGACTCGCTTATAGCGAGCTACAGAATCCTGTTCGTGACGCCCAAGTTGAGTCGCACAGAGCCAGAGGTTTTGGGGGTACTCGGCACCGAGCCCGTCGACTTCTATGGGGTATGTCACGGCTTTACCCGGCAATTGAATCAGAGTCTATTTTACTATGTAGAAGTGTATAAACTATAAATATATGTATATATATATGTCACAATGACATGTATATATATATATATATATAATATATATATTGTATTCTATGTGTGTATATTTTGTGTTTTACAACGAAAGAAAGGGTTTTTTTTTGTTGCGATATTTTGTTCCCATAGACTTACATGGGACTTCCGGTATCAGAATCGGATATCGACGATATTTAGTGATATCGGCGATACCATTCCGATACGATATTTTTAGATATCGAGCAGTATCGCTCAAAACTAGTGATGAACCTGTTGTAATTAAAAAGCCTGTGACCACCAGGTGGAGTGCTCAGGTAGAAGGTAAATGAATACATATCAAAAAACTGACCGGCACATCCAAACATAGATTCAGTGTGAACAGGTGCTAAAGCTAGAGTCACCAACTCATATACATACAAGAAAAAAAGGTAGCACACTGCAGCGCTATAGCTTGCAAACACGAAATATGAAAAATATGAAAAATGAATTGCATCATTACCTTAGAAATATGAAAAATTGAGAAGTCTTAGCGCATAAGATGGCCAAATTATGCGAGCCTGATAGCCACGTCAAGGCTCCTCTCGTATATCAGGTCCTAACTAATGCCTATCCTCGCTTTAGAAAAGTCTGTCTGCATGGGAACATATGAGTCCTCTCTTCAGACTAAAATCTACATCTCTGTGGAGGGGTGATGAACCTGTTGTAATTAAAAAGCCTGTGACCACCAGGTGGAGTGCTCAGGTAGAAGGTAAATGAATACATATCAAAAAACTGACCGGCACATCCAAACATAGATTCAGTGTGAACAGGTGCTAAACCTAGAGTCACCAACTCATATACATACAAGAAAAAAAGGTAGCACACTGTAGCGCTATAGCTTGCAAACACGAAATATGAAAAATATGAAAAATGAATTGCATCATTACCTTAGAAATATGAAAAATTGAGAAGTCTTAGCGCATAAGATGGCCAAATTATGCGAGCCTGATAGCCACGTCAAGGCTCCTCTCGTATATCAGGTCCTAACTAATGCCTATCCTCGCTTTAGAAAAGTCTGTCTGCATGGGAACATATGAGTCCTCTCTTCAGACTAAAATCTACATCTCTGTGGAGGGGTGATGAACCTGTTGTAATTAAAAAGCCTGTGACCACCAGATGGAGTGCTCAGGTAGAAGGTAAATGAATTCATATCAAAAAAACTGACCGGCACATCCAAACATAGATTCAGTGTGAACAGGTGCTAAACCTAGAGTCACCAACTCATATACATACAAGAAAAAAAGGTAGCACACTGTAGCGCTATAGCTTGCAAACACGAAATATGAAAAATATGAAAAATGAATTGCATCATTACCTTAGAAATATGAAAAATTGAGAAGTCTTAGCGCATAAGATGGCCAAATTATGCGAGCCTGATAGCCACGTCAAGGCTCCTCTCGTATATCAGGTCCTAACTAATGCCTATCCTCGCTTTAGAAAAGTCTGTCTGCATGGGAACATATGAGTCCTCTCTTCAGACTAAAATCTACATCTCTGTGGAGGGGTGATGAACCTGTTGTAATTAAAAAGCCTGTGACCACCAGGTGGAGTGCTCAGGCAGAAGGTAAATGAATACATATCAAAAAACTGACTTCTCAATTTTTCATATTTCTAAGGTAATGATGCAATTCATTTTTCATATTTTTCATATTTCGTGTTTTCAAGCTATAGCGCTACAGTGTGCTACCTTTTTTTCTTGTATATATATGAGTTGGTGACTCTAGGTTTAGCACCTGTTCACACTGAATCTATGTTTGGATGTGCCGGTCAGTTTTTTGATATGTATTCATTTACCTTCTACCTGAGCACTCCACCTGGTGGTCACAGGCTTTTTAATTACAACAGGTTCATCACCCCTCCACAGAGATGTAGATTTTAGTCTGAAGAGAGGACTCATATGTTCCCATGCAGACAGACTTTTCTAAAGCGAGGATAGGCATTAGTTAGGACCTGATATACGAGAGGAGCCTTGACGTGGCTATCAGGCTCGCATAATTTGGCCATCTTATGCGCTAAGACTTCTCAATTTTTCATATTTCTAAGGTAATGATGCAATTCATTTTTCATATTTTTCATATTTCGTGTTTGCAAGCTATAGCGCTACAGTGTGCTACCTTTTTTTCTTGTATGTATATGAGTTGGTGACTCTAGGTTTAGCACCTGTTCACACTGAATCTATGTTTGGATGTGCCGGTCAGTTTTTTTATATTAATTTTGAAATCAGACCACTGTCACTTTATGTGCTTATAACTCTGGAACGCTTCAACGGATCCTGAGATTGTTTTTTCGTGACATATTGTACTTCATGTTAGTGGTAAAATTTCTATGATGTGACTTGCGTTTATTTATGAAAAAAATAAGGAAGTTTTAACCCCTTCACCCCCAAGGGTGGTTTGCACGTTAATGACCGGGCCAATTTTTACAATTCTGACCACTGTCTCTTTATGAGGTTATAACTCTGGAACGCTTCAACGGATATTCGCGATTCTGAGATTGTTTTCTCGAGACATATTGTACTTCACGTTAGTGGTAAAATTTCTTCAATGTAACTTGCGTTTATTTTTTAAAAAAATGCAAATATGGCGAAAATTTTGAAAATTTTGCAATTTTCAAACTTTGAATTTTTATTCACTTAAAACAGAGAAATATGTCACAAAAAATAGTTAAGAAATAACATTTCTCAAATGTCTACTTTACATCAGCACAATTTTGGAAACAAATTTTTTATTTGTTAGGAAGTTATAAGGGTTAAAAGTTGACCAGCGATTTCTCATTTTTACAACAAAATTTACAAAGCCATTTTTTTTAGGGACCACCTCACATTTGAAGTCACTTTGAGGGATCTATATGGTAGAAAATGCCCAAAAATGACACCATTTTAAAAACTGCACCCTCAAGGTACTCAAAACCACAATCAAGAAGTTTATTAACCCTTCAGGTGCTTCACAGGAGCTGAAGCAATGTGGAAGGAAAAAATGAACATTTTCCTTTTTAGTCACAAAAATGATCTATTACAAACATTTTTTTTATTTTCACAAGGGAAAAAGGAGAAAATGGACTGATAAAGTTGTTGTGCAATTTCTCCTGAGTACGCCGATACCCCTTATGTGAGGGAAAACCACTGTTTGGGTGCACGGCAGGGCTTGGAATGGAAGGAGCGCCGTTTGACTTTTCCAAATTAAAATTGGTGGGAATTGAGATTGGACGCCATGTCGCATTTGGAGATTCCCTGATGTGCCTAAACAGTGGAAACCCCCCACATGTGACCCCATTTTGGAAACTAGACCCCCTAAGGAACTTAATTCAACATTACCATATGAATCCCATACGGAAAATGAAGAATCCCAAATTATAAACAAAAAGACTTTATTAATAATATTAAACAAACAAAAAGAAGTAAAAAAGCAAAAGCCGTAAAGGTAAGGACACCAAATTAAAACATACAAGGGGATATTCCCAGCCACATACCATCCAAAAAATTCAATTATATGCTGTAACACAAAATTCAATAATAATAAACCAAAAAAGGAATAATTATGCATATAAATACAGCAATATATTAATGGATTTAATATTGTATTGGCCCTCTGTATGTGAACCAAAAAATTACCACACACACTACCAGGAATTCTCTCATAACAATTTTTGAAGTATGGTAACAACAAAAATTACCAGCGATAAGAAAGAATCTCTCCTAATGGTGTTATATACCACATATTGGTGATGAACTCATCCACATACAATAGAAAAAGGCATATTTACCTGGCGGTGGTGGTATCAGCGGTGTCCCTTCACCCCGACGCGCATTTCGCCTCCTGCTTCTTCCGTTGGCGTGTCAGGGTGAGGGATCGCTATGATTTTATACCCACGGCTGCCCGAAAATCATATATTAAAACCGGCATCACCTGATGTATTGCGGCGCATAGCGAATGGCTCCGCCCCCTGATGACCTACTTCCTTATCGACGTTCAATGACACGCAAGCCCCACGGCATGCGTGTCAGTGTGTGAGCATCGACAGAAGCGACGGGAGTCAGAGCCATAACGCATGCGCACACCTCAGGCTAGCCATTCCAAAACAGGAGACCCCGATCGAATGTCTTACAATAATTATCAAAATATATCAATTATCAAAATATACATATGGGACAATATGATTACATAGAATTACTAATTAAAGACATAAAAATAAAGTGCAATTCGTGTAAAAATTATTAAGGTGTCGAATTAATAAAAATGCATATAAATGCAGAAAATATAAAAATTGCCAAGTGCTGTAATCAATAATTGATATCATAAATAATATAATAAGTGATCTCATAAACTCAATACATTAATATATTAAATCATCATCTACCTAATATAAGAAAATAGTGTCATTACTATACAATACTAACAAAAGTGCCTAGTGCTATCTATTATTTGATAATATTTAATACACCCCATCCACAAATGAGATTAAAGTGACTGGTGCTGTGTACATAAATTTAAACATTGTAAACATCTCGTAATCCAATTATTATCCCATGTCCTCTATATCTAAATATACAATCATTATATCTTAAATATATCAAACTCACTAACAATTTATATCAAACACATAAACAAGTGCACATAAATACATATCAACATCAAAAATGTATAAATATGTAAAATCTTCAAAATTTTTGAGCGACATCCATATCCATCCAGACTTCTAAATATGGTTCCTGACAGGCATCATATCACCATCTCTCCTCCATGGAAAAAATGTACAATAATTCAAGAACAGCAGAAGCGGGCAATATACTCTAATACTTTAAAGAAAAAAGATAATGTTAAAATACATATAAAAACATATAATTCCTACAAAATAAAGAATATATACACATGGATCCCTAACCCCTAAAAGGATAGCAGCTATAAGAAAGCAGAGAAACCCATGTTTTCATTGAGTCCAGCCGGACTCAAAGTTCCTAACCGATAAATCCAACGGCATTCCAATTGTGCCAAACCTTTAGACAGATCTCCACCTCTAACTCCTAAATCCAATTGATCAATACCTTTGATGCGTAAACCTCGAGGATTACAGTTGTGGAATTTCTTGAAATTACGCGGAAGCGTTTTTAAATTAACATCATCTTCACAACCAAGCGCCTTTTCAATATCAAGGACATGTTCCCTTACTCTGATTTTGAGTTCTCTAGTGGTTAAACCCACATAGATTTTGCCACAAGGGCATTCTGCATGGTAAACAACCCCTTTTGAGGAGCATGTCAAATGTTTTCGAATATCAAAAATTCGAGATCCATCAAAATTCTTAAACACCTTAGATTTGTCCAAATTTAGGCATGCCTTACAAAAACTACATGGAAAGAATCCCAAAGAATTGGGCTTTCTTCCTGAAGCCTTTTGAGGATCATAATGGCTATGCACTAAAAGGTCTTTAAGGTTTGCTGAACGTCGCGCTACATATTGGGGAGATGAAGGTAAGATTCTTTTCAAAATCGGGTCAGAAAGGAGGATATTCCAATTTCTGTTTACAATTTCCGTTAGATTCCGCCATTGTTTATTAAACGTGGAAATAAACCTCACCTCTTTATTGGTATTAACCTCTTGAACTTTATTTTGATAAAGTAATTTGTTTCTGCTCTTACCTCTAGCTCTATTATATCCTCTCCTAATCATTCTACGGCTGTATCCTCTTTCTTCAAATCTTCTTGTCAGTTCCACACATTGTTTCTCAAATCTAACCGAATCTGAGCATATTCTCCTTGCTCTCAAGAATTGACCTATGGGTATGCCACGGATGGTACTTTTAGGATGTGCTGAATTGGCTTCAAGGTAAGAATTCGTCGAAGTTGGTTTCCTATAGACATCCGTGTTAATGGTGCCATCTTCCGATACCTCAATCCAGATGTCCAAAAATTCCAGGCTTCTACCAGATTTAAAAGTGAGCCTTACATTAATGTCATTATCATTCAACTTTTTCATGAAATTACTTAATTCCAATTCTGTACCCTCCCAAACAAAAAGCACATCATCAATATATCTCATCCAATTTTGGACTTTACTAATCTCTTCTAAGCCATCCCCCCAAAAAATTTCTCTCTCCCGTGCTCCCAAGAATAAGTTAGCGTACGAGGGGCACAAGAGGCCCCCATCGCCGTACCTTGTAACTGTAAGTAGATCTGATTATTGAAGATGAAGGAATTATGTCTCAATACAAAGTCCAGAAGAATTAGAATGAAGTCCGCCGTTTGACTATCCACATTACTTGAACGTAAAAATTGCTTTGTTGCCGCCAAACCATCCTGATGTTTAATCGAGGAATAAAGGGCCTCAATATCAGCCGTCACCAAAATCTGATTGTCCTCCAATTGTAACTGATCAATTCGTTGGAGAGCCTGAGTAGTATCCCTAATAAAAGAAGGGAGAGTACAGACAATAGGCTTCAAAAAGTAGTCAACAATGTCAGAGATAATCTCACATAAGCCCCCATTTCCCGCCACAATAGGTCTTCCTGGTGGGTCCAAGGCGTTTTTGTGGATTTTTGGGATTAAATAAAAGGTTGGTAATTTAGTTTGAAAACCCCGAATTCTATCCAACAATGTCTTAGTAATAGTGTTGAGCGATATTGCTCGATATCTAAAAATATCGTATCGAAATTGTATCGCCGATAGCACTAAATATCGTCGATATCCGATTCCGATTGCGGAAGTCCAATGTAAGTCTATGGGAACAAAATATTGAAATTAAAAAAAACATTCTTGCCTTGTTGGTTAATTGTACATGAAGGAAAACAACAAAGACTAATGTAGAATGTATTGGGGGAGGTTGAGGAGACAATAAAGGCATACATGTTTAACCCAATGCATTGGAATAGCATTAATATATTTTTTTTTGGAAATACGTTTGGATTGACTAACAAATTGACAATGTTGTTAACCTTTTTTCTATTTTGGCAAATATGTATGTTTCACAACTTCCATGCTCTTCACCTTTTTAACTTTTGCCAGTGCCACACTTTCTCCTTCATAATCTTCAGCAGCAGCATCATCTTTCTCATGAAATTATTCTTCATCTTCACCTTCTTAATCTTCTTCTTAAACTTCTTGCTATTCATGTTTTTGTTTACATTACTCATATTGTTATTATTAAACTAATTAATCTTCTTCATATTCAAATTCTTCATCTTCTTCCTCTTCATCTTCTTCATCATATTCTTATTTGTGACAGAGATTCCTGTACTTGTAATCTGTAAAAGTATGAATTGTTCATCCTTCCGTTCTTGCTGTCACAAAAGATTTAAATTAGAACAGTATTTGTCCGTGTTCAGTTTAGCCTGCAGCAGCAGGCATTTTCCAGGGGCACCACGAGGAGGAACGGACTCACCCCCATACACTGCTTAGTCTTCTTCTGCTTAGAATTTAGAGCATATATTTTGCTCTTCATTTTGGTCTTATACTTCATGTTCTTCTGTTTTTTGATCTTTTGCTTATTGTTCTTCTGTCTCTTGTTCTGTATCTTGTAGTTTGTCTTAACCTTCTTTGTCCTGTTGGTGATCTTCTTCTGGGGAATCTTTTATTTTTTCTTTGTGATGGTGTTCAGGCTGGTTGGCTTCATGCTCGTCGTCCTTGTTGTCGTCATCTTCTTCTGGGTGGTCTTTAATGTCGTCTAATTTCCGAGAAACAGCTGACGTTACTGGAACCCTGACGGGTATCAGATGGAGCAAGAGACAATGGAAGTAACGAGGACCAGCTGACTGTGCTGGACCCCGGACGGGTAGCAGAAGGAAAAGAGGCAATGTCACAACCGAGTACCAGCTGACGTTACTGTGACACGGTTACTAAGCAGGAGGTACCTGTGCTCCAAAGCACTACCAAGGACCAGCAGACGTTGCTGGAACTCGGATACGGAGATGGAGGCACCTAGGCCAAAGGCACTGGGGAGAACCACTTGACGGTACTGGACCCCGGACGGGTAGCAGAAGGAAAAGAGGCAATGTCACAACCGAGTACCAGCTGACGTTACTGTGACACGGTTACTAAGCAGGAGGTACCTGTGCTCCAAAGCACTACCAAGGACCAGCAGACGTTGCTGGAACTCGGATACGGAGATGGAGGCACCTAGGCCAAAGGCACTGGGGAGAACCAGTTGACGGTACTGGACCCCGGACGGGTAGCAGAAGGAAAAGAGGCAATGTCACAACCGAGTACCAGCTGACGTTACTGTGACATGGTTACTAAGCAGGAGGTACCTGTGCTCCAAAGTGCTACCAAGGACCAGCAGACGTTGCTGGAACTCGGATACGGAGATGGAGGCACCTAGGCCAAAGGCCCTCGGGAGAACCAGTTGACGGTACTGGACCCCGGACGGGTAGCAGAAGGAAAAGAGGCAATGTCACAACCGAGTACCAGCTGACGTTACTGTGACACGGTTACTAAGCAGGAGGTACCTGTGCTCCAAAGCACTACCAAGGACCAGCAGACGTTGCTGGAACTCGGATACGGAGATGGAGGCACCTAGGCCAAAGGCACTGGGGAGAACCAGTTGACGGTACTGGACCCCGGACGGGTAGCAGAAGGAAAAGAGGCAATGTCACAACCGAGTACCAGCTGACGTTACTGTGACATGGTTACTAAGCAGGAGGTACCTGTGCTCCAAAGTACTACCAAGGACCAGCAGACGTTGCTGGAACTCGGATACGGAGATGGAGGCACCTAGGCCAAAGGCCCTCGGGAGAACCAGTTGACGGTACTGGACCCCGGACGGGTAGCAGAAGGAAAAGAGGCAATGTCACAACCGAGTACCAGCTGACGTTACTGTGACACGGTTACTAAGCAGGAGGTACCTGTGCTCCAAAGCACTACCAAGGACCAGCAGACGTTGCTGGAACTCGGATACGGAGATGAAGGCACCTAGGCCAAAGGCACTGGGGAGAACCACTTGACGGTACTGGACCCCGGACGGGTAGAAGAACGCACCCATGAAAATGTAAGTTGATAGGACGCAAGCCGTCCGCAGTTACCGAATCACACAGTCCTACAGTGGGTGCTTATCCTATTGTCACAATGGAAACCGCCTTTATTTACATATCCCACAGCACACATAGGAATCACCTAAACTGCAGGCACCATAGAGTCGGCTAACCCGAATGCAACACGACAGCACAACTTATTGGAGGATAATTGACGTTCACACTGCCAGGAAACAGCTGTCGTGCTGTAACCAGGCTGGCCAGGAGTCAGTACCCCTGCCAATTACTTACGAGCAACAAATGGCGGTGTTGTAGCCCAGGGAGTAGAGTTCAGGTGGTAGAAAGATGAACATAACAGGAGACATGGAAAACGTTGCCAAACAGTTATTTAATCTGAAAACGGACAGGCAAATTCAGGTGAGATCCATGCCTTGTTCATTGTCAGAAAAGTAAGCCGGTCTACATTCTCTGAGGATAGTCGCATGCGACGGTCTGTTACTACACCACCTGCAGCACTAAAGACACGCTCAGATAATACACTGGCAGCAGGGCAAGCCAGCACCTCCAATGCATACTGGCTAAGCTCTGGCCATGTATCCAACTTAGAGACCCAAAATTTGAAAGGGAAGAGGCATCTGGGAGTACACTTAGAGGGAAAGCCAAGTAGTCTGTCACCATCTTACGGAAACGTTTCTTCCTGGTGACTGGAGCCGTCTCGGATGGTGTAGACCTTGCTGGCGCTGTCACAAAACTTTGCCACATTTGTAACATACAGTTCTTGCCCTGTGCAGAGGCGCTGCTTCTGATCCCTCTTGTTGTAGAGGTGTCTACACTGCCTGGACGCACAGAGCTGCTTTGTAAAGCAGTAGCAGCAGCAGCACCTCTCTCGGCTGGAATGTACAACAGTATGGATTGCACCAGTGTGTCTTGGTACTCCTGCATTTTACGGTCCCGGTTCACCGGTGTGATGAGGGTTTGTAAGTTGTCCCGGTAGCGAGGGTCTAGGAGGGTGTACACCCAATAATCTGACGTGCTGAGAATGTGGGCGATGCGGCGGTCGTTTCTCAGGCACTGAAGCATGAAATCAACCATGTGCTGCAGACTCCCAACTGGCCAACAAAGGCTGTCCTCTGGAAGAGGCGTCATCTCTGTCTCCTCTGCATCACCCCACCCTCGCTCTACATACTGACTAGAGCGTTGTGTACCTCCCTCTGTAGGGATTTCTTCCTCCTCCATTGACTCCTCCTCCTCCTCCTCATCCTCCTCACAAAGTGAGCCCTGCCCAGCCCTTTGTGAGGAACCACGTTGCGCTGACTGTCCTGAAGGTAATTGAATTTGTGATTCCTCATCCTCCACCTCTTTCAAAACCTCTTCCTTTTGTGCTTTCAGTGATTTCTGAAGCAGGCAGATAAGGGGTACAGTCATGCTGACTAGTGCATCATCTGCACTCGCCATCCGCGTTGAGACATCAAACGCACGCAAAACGTTGCAGATGTCGTTCATAGAGGCCCACTCAGTAGTGGTGAAGTGTGAACGGCGCAAATTGCGAGTTGATTGCGCCTGTTGCAGCTGATACTCCATTACTGCTGGCTGCTGCTCACACAACCGCTCCAACATATGTAACGTGGAATTCCACCTGGTGGGTACGTCACATATGATGCGATGTTCAGGAAGGCGAAATCTGACTTGCAGAGCTGCAATGCGCGATCTGGCCATGCTGGAACGTCGCAAGTGAGCGCACTCTAGGCGGACCTTGTGCAGCAGTGCATCAAGATCCGGATAGTCCCTCAAAAAACTCTGCACGACCAAGTTGAGCACATGTGCCAGACATGGTATGTGAGTGAGGTTGCCAAGGCCCAGAGCTGCCACCAGATTTCGGCCATTGTCACACACTACCAAGCCTGGCTGGAGATTAGCTGACAAAAACCACACATCGCTCTCCTGCTTGATGGCATCCCAGAGCTCCTGCGCTGTGTGGCTTCGATTCCCCATGGGAATTAATTTCAGTACGGCCTGTTGACGTTTGGCCACGGCTGTGCTCATATCGGTCGCAACAGGTAAGCATTCACGGGTCCATGTGGAGGTATACCGTGACGGCTCGTGCAGCGATGATTCTGAGGAACTGGAGTAGGAGGAGGAATCAATGTACACAGACTGGATTCCTGCAATCCTTGGAGTTGGCAGAACACGTACAGCGCCACTGGCAAGATCTGTACCCGGCTCCACAACATTGACCCAATGGGCAGTGAGGAAAAGGTATCGTCCCTGGCCATGGGTACTGGTCCACGCATCGGTGGTCAGGTGGACCCTGCTACTGACGGCGTTTAGTAGCGCATGTTTAATGTTTCCCTCGACATGTTTTTGCAGAGCAGGGACAGCTTGCCTGCTGAAATAAAATCGGCTTGGCACATTATATCGTGGGACTGCCAATGCCATAAAGTTCCTGAAACTGTCAGTCTCCACCAGCCTGAATGACAGCATTTCAAGGGACAGGAGTTTTGCAAGGCCAGCATTCAGAGCCTGTGCTTGTGGATGGTTTGCCGAGTATGGCCGTCTTTTATCCCATGCCTGTGTTACCGATGGCTGTTTTTTGTTCTGGGAGTGTGACGATGACTGTGAACTTGCTGCAGTGGGTGGAATAACAGTTTCTCTATGGACAACAGTGACCGAGGTTCTTCCATGGAGATCCTGTGAGGAAGCCGAAACAGGTGTGTGAGAGCTGGAGGTAGAGGCTCGAACATGACCTAAAGATGTAGGTGCTGCTGTAGGTTGGCCTACATCTCCAGTGTGTCTTTGGAACTCAGCTACGTGCTTTGTCCGTACATGTGTCCACATATTTGTGGTATTCAGGTTCCTGATATTTTTACCTCTTTTAACTTTTTGCTTACACAGCTTGCATTGAACATAGCAAATATCATGTACAAGTCTGTCAAAAAAAAGGACCACGCAGTGCAAGTCATGGGAGCGCCAATTTTGACATTTCTAAGAGAACTGCTCCCAACAGGTGCCAAACTGGAGGCTACAGGCAAGCGGGTCTGCAGCCTACCTCTCCCTCCTCTTTGTACCGTTGGGACAATCTCTTCCTCAGAGCTGCTCCCACCACCTTCCTGTTGCTCACGCCATGTTGGGTCTCGGACTTCATCATCTCCACTACCCTCTTCCAACACCTGCTGCTGTTGGATGGTCTGGGAAGCACCATGCTCCACAAAACCTGGCACCTGAGTCTCATCATCATCATAAGATGCGTTCTGCGGTGTGCTGTCCATCGGCACTGGCTCACCCGCCTCTTCAGATTGAGAGAGACACAGCTGTTGCGCATCACTGCATACTCCCTCTTCTTCAAATTGCAGAATGCTGCTTGCCTGTGCCCGTGTTTGCGAGCCAACAGATTCTGAGAACAGAAGCAGAGACTCAGCTGGCTCCTGTACAGAACTCTCTGACTGCCTGGGCAATTTGACAGGCGGTGAACAGACAGATGGTTGCTCAACAGTGTTGTGTTCCTGAGATGAGGTGGAAGGAATTGAAGTCGATGCATTGGCTGCCATCCAACCAACAACGGCTTCAATTTGTTCTTCCCGCAGCAGGGGGGCACGCCGAGCTCCTACCAAAGTGCGCATAAAGGAACGCTCACGGGGATAAATGGTGGATGCTGTGTCACTGAGGGCGGCAGCAGACACAGAATCCCCACGTCCTCTCCCTGCTGAAACTCCACAGCCACGACCACGTGCCTTACTCACTGACTTCTTCATCTTGGTAGATTGATAAAGAAAGTCAGAAAAGTTATAAGGCCTAAGTGTGGTTATTATGCAGAGACTGAAGTGAACACTGAAACACAACTGTTCACAATCTGTGAAAGGCTACTCCTTTGTCTACTTCTATAGTGTTTGCAACCAATGTATTGGATATGGATGGAAGCGCGTCACACTAATAGTTAAATTGCATGGAGCTGCAAGAATTACACTGAAGGAAAAAAAAAATAGTCTGTGAGTGACATGTGCAGATGCCTACAGACAGCGTTGCATGCAGAGCAAACTGCAGCGTCACCTGCACTCACACACACCTTGCAGAGCTGTTAAAACAACACTGCAGGCAAAAGGAAGCTTTACATAGCGGTTGGTGCTAGCCTGCCTACAGCACAGTACACTAAATCGCAATCTCTAACTGTCCCTCAGAGTCAGCACAGCAGCGTTCTGTCCCTTACTGAATTCACAGCACAGTGACGCTAAAATGGCGGCGGCGCCTTTTATAGTGCATTCTGACATCATTTCAGCATCCAATCACAGCCATGCCATTAGTTAACATGACCGCAGCAGTACAGGATGTGCCCACACTTCTTAGGATTCCTCATTGGCTGACTAAAATCACATTGCCTCGCAAAGAATTATGGGAACTTCCGATTCCGGTATTCGATAAGACGAAAATATCGAAACGAATTATCGAAAGGCCGATAGAGCTAATATCGGCCGATAGCCGATATTTGCATTATCGTATCGCTCAACACTACTTAGTAACCAACCCCTCACTGAGTGCATTTTCCATAATCAAAATCAATTCTTGTTGGAATGTAATAGATGGATTGAAAGGCAATTTTTTATAACAATTACCATCATCAAGTAATTTGTACGCCTGTCTTTCATACATTTCTCTTGGCCATACAACCAAATTTCCACCTTTGTCTGCTGACTTAAATATAACATCATCCCATCCCATCAAATCCGTCAAGGCTTCTCTTTCCTCCCTGGATAAATTATCCTTATGATGTAATCTTTGTGCTAGAGATTCAACCTCTCTAGATACTACTCGGGTAAAGACTTCCACAGCCGGACATATATTGAGGGGGGAAATTTTGTAGATTTGGAAAACAAATGTGTAGGGATACTGCTCACCTCATTTGGCTGATTTTCCACGGCCAAAGACTCCAAAATCTGAATAACC
Organism: Oophaga sylvatica; assembly: GCA_033576555.1. NCBI lineage: Eukaryota > Metazoa > Chordata > Amphibia > Anura > Dendrobatidae > Oophaga > Oophaga sylvatica. The sequence continues at coordinate 28,963 of JARQOD010006080.1, read as the reverse complement.
TCTCTTTCCTCCATTGTAGTCTGGATAGGGACACTGCTCACCTCATTTGGCTGATTTTCAGCAGCCAAAGTTTCCAAAATCTGAATAGCCTCTCCCTCCTCAATAGTAGTCTGGGTAGTCAATTCCAAATCAACTGGTTTAAAATGCAATTTTTTTAAAACAATTTTCCTGGCGAAAAGATTGAGATCTTTGATCACAGTAAAGGGGGCTAAACGAGAGGAAGGAGAAAAATTCAAACCTCTCTCCAACAAATTAATCTGAGTCACAGTCAAAACATGTGCCGATAAATTAATCACCTTCAGTTGATCCTTATATCTTTTCTGTCTTTGTGGTTTATAGAAAATATCCGGATATTTGCGTCGTCCACCACTTCTCAAATGAAAATCTCTTCCATTCCCTGAATCGCTAACCTGTAAACTGCTCTCACTGCCCGATATACTTGATGTATCTGATCTCTCTATGTTTGACTGTTTATTGGAGGGATTAGTTTTTACATTCTTAAACTGCCAACGATATATCCGCTGCAATTCATAGTCCTTGTTATCTCTTGAATATTTCTTGAATTTCCCTTGACTCACATCCTCCTCCCATTTATCCACTTCCTTACCCAAGTCCTTCAACCAAGCCTCCAAGGAACTTATCTAGATGTGTGGTGAGCACTTTGAACCCCCAAGTGCTTCACGCAAGTTTATAATGTAGAGCAGTGAAGAAAAAAAATCATATTTTTTCCACAAGCATGATGTTTTAGTCCCCAATTTGTTTATTTTCCCAAGGGTAAGAGGAGAAATTGGACCATAAAACTTGTTGTCAAACTTGTCCTGAGTACGCTGATACCCCATATGTGGGGAGGAACCACTGTTTGGGCTCACGGCAGGGCTCGAAATGGAAGGAGCACTATTTGACTTTTCCAAACCAAAATTGGCTGGAATTGAGAAAGGATGCCATGTTGCGTTTGGAGAGCCACTGATATGACTAAACAGTGGAAACCCCCCACATGTGACCCCATTTTGGAAACTAGACCCCCTAAGGAACTTATCTAGATGTGTGGTGAGCACTTTGAACCCCCAAGTGCTTCACGCAAGTTTATAATGTAGAGCCGTGAAGAAAAAAAATCATATTTTTTCCACAAGCATAATGTTTTAGTCCTCAATTTGTTATTTTCCCAGGGGTAAGAGGAGAAATTGGACCACAAAAGTTGTTGTCCAACTTGTCCTGAGTACGCTGATACCCCATATGTGGGGAGAACCACTGTTTGGGCGCACGGCAGGGCTTGAAATGGAAGGAGCGCCATTTGACTTTTCCAAACCAAAATTGGCTGGAATTGAGAAAGGATGCCATGTTGCGTTTGAAGAGCCACTGATGTGCCTAAACAGTGGAAACCCCCCACATGTGATCCCATTTTGGAAACTAGACCCCCTAAGGAACTTATCTAGATGTGTGGTGAGCACTTTGAACCCCCAAGTGCTTCACGCAAGATTATAATGTAGAGCCGTGAAGAAAAAAAATCATATTTTTTTCCACAAGCATGATGTTTTAGTCCCCAATTTGTTATTTTCCCAAGGGTAAGAGGAGAAATTGGACCATAAAACTTGTTGTCAAACTTGTCCTGAGTACGCTGATACCCCATATGTGGGGAGGAACCACTGTTTGGGCTCACGGCAGGGCTCGAAATGGAAGGAGCACTATTTAACTTTTCCAAACCAAAATTGGCTGGAATTGAGAAAGGATGCCATGTTGCGTTTGGAGAGCCACTGATATGACTAAACAGTGGAAACCCCCACATGTGACCCCATTTTGGAAACTAGACCCCCTAAGGAACTTATCTAGATGTGTGGTGAGCACTTTGAACCCCCAAGTGCTTCACGCAAGTTTATAATGTAGAGCCGTGAAGAAAAAAAATCATATTTTTTCCACAAGCATGATGTTTTAGTCCCCAATTTATTATTTTCCCAAGGGTAAGAGGAGAAATTGGACCACAAAAGTTGTTGTCCAACTTGTCCTGAGTACGGTGATACCCCATATGTGGGGGAGAACCACTGTTTGGGCGCACGGCAGGGCTCGAAATGGAAGGAGCGCCATTTGACTTTTCCAAACTAAAATTGGCTGGAATTGAGAAAGGATGCCATGTTGCGTTTGGAGAGTCACTGATGTGCCTAAACAGTGGAAACCCCCCACATGTGATCACATTTTGGAAACTAAACCCCCTAAGGAACTTATCTAGATGTGTGGTGAGCACTTTGAACCCCCAAGTGCTTCACGCAAGTTTATAATGTAGAGCCGTGAAGAAAAAAAATCATATTTTTTTCACAAGCATGATGTTTTAGTCCCCAATTTGATATTTTCCCAAGGGTAAGAGGAGAAATTGGACCATAAAAGTTGTTGTCCAACTTGTCCTGAGTACGCTGATACCCCATATGTGGTGGCAACCACTGTTTGGGCGCACGGCAGGGCTCGAAAGGGAAGGAGCGCCGTTTGACTATTCCACATCAAAATTGGCTGGAATTGAGAACGGACGCCATGTCGCGTTTGGAGAGCCCTTGATGTGCCTAAACAGTGGAAACCCCCCTCATGTGACCCCATTTTGGAAACTAGACCCCCTAAGGAACTTATTTAGATGTGTGGTGAGCATTTTGAACCCCCAAGTGTTTAACTAAAGTTTATAATGCCCTGGTGTGAAAAAAAATAATAATATTTTTTTCCACAAAAATGATGTTTTAGTCCCCCATTTTTTATTTTCCCAAGGGTAACAGGAGAAATTGGACCACAAAAATTGTTGTCCAATTTGTCCTGAGTACGCTGATACCCCATATGTTGGGGGGAACCACTGTTTGGGCGCATGGCAGGGCGCAGAAGGGAAGCAGTGATGTTTTGGAATGCAGACTTTGATGGAATGGTCTGCGGGAGTCATGTTCCGTTAGCAGAGCCCCTCATGTGCCTAAACAGTGGAAGCCCCCACAAGTGACCCCATTTTGGAAACTAGACTTCTTAAGGAACTTATCTAGGTGTGTGGTGAGAACTTTGAACCCCCAAGTGTTTCACTAAAGTTTATAATGCCCAGGTGTAAAAATAAAAAATCCTACTTTTATCCTCACAAAAATTATGTTTTAGTCCCCAATTTTTTATTTTCCCAAGGGTAAAAGGAGAAATTGGACACCAAAAGTTGTTGTCCAATTTGTCCTGAGTACACTGGTACCCCATATGTGGGAAAAAACTGTTTGGGCACAAGTCGGGCTCAGAAGGGAAGTCGTGACGTTTTGGAATGCAGACTGATGGAATGGTCTGCGGGCGTCATGTTCCGTTTGCAGAGCCCCTGATGTGCCTAAACAGTAAAAAAAAAACACAAGTGACATAATTTTGGAAAGTAGACTCCCAAGGAACTTTTCTAAATGTGCCCCCCTTCTGGAACTAATCTTTCCTGTAAAGTAAATTAGTAGTGCATTGAGGTGTGGTACAATATGAAACAATCCATCATACACAGGCCAGGTTTTTCGGGGCAGGTGTCGCATTGGTAAGTGGTGTCTTTGCATATTCCCCTTTTGTAACACACTCGGCACCTTTTTTGCGGCTTACCTTTTTTTCCAGTTGGCGGGACCACCCCCGGGAAATGCTGACCTGGTATGATACGAGCACCTTCAGTTCCGGAAGTACTGGGGCCCGCTCTTTCCTGATCGCCAAACATCAGGGCCTTAATCACTACCTCCTGAAACTGAAGGTACGTCGTATTGCTGTTGCGTGCACATCGTGACAGCAGGAAAGCGTTGAGCATTGCCATTTGGACGATGTGCACGGACAGCTTTTTGTACCACACCTTGGCCTTTCTCAAAGCACTGTACGGTTGGAGGAGTTGATCAGAGAGATCAACACCCCCCATGTATTTATTGTACCCCAGTACACAGACCTGTGTAGAGGTACCCCGTACAGTGCTGAGGGCGCTGCCATCACCATGTATGGTGGTCAAGAGAAGGACATCCCTCTTGTCCTTGTACTTGACCATCAACAGGTGGTCGCTACATTGGGCTCTGCTCTCACCCTTTCTGAGCATCTGCCCAAGTAGCGTCTTCGGGAGCCTCTCTGATTTTTGCGGACAGTACCGCAGGCTGCGGTACCTCGTGCAGAGAGGGATTTGTAGAGTGGGACGCTGGAATAAAAGTTATCGGTGTAAAGGTGATAACCTTTATCCAGCAGTGGGTGCACCAAATCCCACACAATTTTCCCACTCACTCCCAGGACGGGGGGACACTCAGGGGTTTAATCCTGGTGTCCTTTCCTTCGTAAACTCTAAAGCTGTAGATGTACCCTGAGGTACTCTCACACAGCTTGTAGAGTTTGATTCCGTACCTTGCCCTCTTGCTGGGCAGGTACTGGCGGAATCGGAGCCGTCCCTTAAAATGAACCAAGGACTCATCCACGCAGATGTCCCTTTGGGGCACGTACACTTCAGCAAACTTTTTGCTTAAGTGTTCGATGACCGGCCGAACTTTGAACAGACGGTCAAAGTTGGGGTCATCTTGTGGGGGACACTGTGCATTATCATTATAATGCAGGAATATGTGGATGGCCTCAAAACGCGTCCGGGCCATGACCATTCGGAACAGTGGAGTGTTGTATAAAATATCAACACTCCAATATTGCCGAAGTTCTGGCTTCTTCAGGATCCCCATATGGAGGACCAGGCCCCAAAACTGCATCATTTCACCTGCGTCTACAGGAGACCAGTTGGAAAATGATGACACGGGGTTTTGCGCCAAAAATTGCCGAGCGTACAAATTAGTTTGCTCCACCACGAGGTTAATAAAATCCTCAGAGAAAAAGACTTTAAAAAAGTCTATTTCTCTGAGGCCCGTGGTGTCAAACTTGATTCCTGATTCTGCCACAAAATCAGGAATCAGTGGCTCGTAATTTTCGGGGGCGGGGTCCATACGGGGTCCAAAGAGGGGTGCGCTGGTTCATTTACAGGGGTGGGCGCTGCCTCATCTTCTGTCCTGGGGCATCTGCGTGGCGGTTCCGCAGGACCCGAGGAGGAAGATGAGGAGGAGGAGGAAGAAGAGGATGAAGAATCTGAAAAGTAAAGAAATGTGGGATCCTCTCCCTCGCTATCAGTGTCGGAGGCAAGGAAAGCGTATGCCTCCTCCACTGAATAGCGCTGTTGGGAAGAACGTGACGAGCGGGACATTTTTTTTGTGAATGTGGTGCTTTGTGTGTACTTTATTTATAACTATGTGTGTGTGTGGGGAAATAGTGGTTGGTGTAAACTATTCTGAAAGGAAAAAGCTAAAAGAAAAGAAAGCGAATAGGGAAAAAATGCCTGTGAAAAAAAGTCTAAACCAGCAGGCACGAGCTCTGATAAGTGACCGGTGTCACTTATCAAAGTTCCGCGGCTGCTGGATGTGCGCACAGGAGTGGCGGAAAGGGAAGTGAAAAAAACAAAAACGGCAGGAACGAGCTCTGATAAGTGACCGGTGTCACTTATCAAAGTTCTGCGGCTGCTGGATGTGCGCACGGGAGTGGCGGAATGGGGAGTGAAAAAAAAAAACGGCAGGAGCGAGCTCTGATAAGTGACCGGTATCACTTATCAAAGTTCCGCGGCTGCTGGATGTGCGCACAGGAGTGGCGGAAAGGGGAGTGAAAAAAAACAAAAAACGCAGGAACGAGCTCTGATAAGTGACCGGTGTCACTTATCAAAGTTCCGCGGCTGCTGGATGTGCGCACGGGAGTGGCGGAATGGAGAGTGAAAAAAAAAAAAAAACGGCAGGAGCGAGCTCTGATTAGTGACCGGTGTCACTTATCAAAGTTCCGCGGCTGGTGGATGTGCGCACAGGAGTGGCGGAAAGGGGAGTAAAAAAAAACCGGCAGGCACGAGCTCTGATAAGTGACTGGTGTCACTTATCAAAGTTCCGCGGCTGCTGGATGTGCGCACGGGAGTGGCGGAAAGGGGAGTGAGAAAAAAAAAACGGCAGGAACGAGCTCTGATAAGTGACCGGTGTCACTTATCAAAGTTCTGCGGCTGCTGGATGTGCGCACGGGAGTGGCGGAAAGTGGGGTGAAAAAAAAAAAACGCAGGAACGAGCTCTGATAAGTGACCGGTGTCACTTATCAAAGTTCCGCAGCTGCTGGATGTGCGCACGGGAGTGGCGGAAAGTGGGGTGAAAAAAAAAACGGCAGGCACAAGCTCTGATAAGTGACTGGTGTCACTTATCAAAGTTCCGCGGCTGCTGGATGCGCGTACAGGAATGTCGGAAAGGGGAGTGAAAAAAAAAAAAAAACGGCAGGAACGAGCTCTGATAAGTGACTGGTGTCACTTATCAAAGTTCCGCGGCTGCTGGATGTGCACACGGGAGTGGCGGAAAGTGGGGTGAAAAAAAAAAAAACGGCAGGAACGAGCTCTGATAAGTGACTGGTGTCACTTATCAAAGTTCCGTGGCTGCTGGATGTGCGCACAGGAGTGGCGGAAAGGGGAGTGAAAAAAAAAAAACGGCAGGAACGAGCTCTGATAAATGACCGGTGTCACTTATCAAAGTTCCGCGGCTGCTGGATGTGCACACGGGAGTGGCGGAAAGTGGGGTGAAAAAAAAAAAAACGGCAGGAACGAGCTCTGATAAGTGACTGGTGTCACTTATCAAAGTTCCGCGGCTGCTGGATGTGCGCACGGGAGTGGCGGAAAGTGGGGTGAAAAAAAAAAAAAACGGCAGGCACGAGCTCAGATAAGTGACTGGTGTCACTTATCAAAGTTCCACGGCTGCTGGATGTGCGTACAGGAAAGTCGGAAAGGGGAGTGAAAAAAAAAAAACGGCAGGAACGAGCTCTGATAAGTGACCGGTGTCACTTATCAAAGTTCCGCGGCTGCTGGATGTGCACACGGGAGTGGCGGAAAGTGGGTGAAAAAAAACAAAACGGCAGGAACGAGCTCTGATAAGTGACTGGTGTCATTTATCAAAGTTCCGCGGCTGCTGGATGTGCGCACAGGAGTGGCGGAAAGGGGAGTGAAAAAAAAAAAAAACGGCAGGAACGAGCTCTGATAAATGACCGGTGTCACTTATCAAAGTTCCGCGGCTGCTGGATGTGCGCACGGGAGTGACGGAAAGTGGGGTGAAAAAAAAAAAAACGGCAGGCACGAGCTCTGGTAAGTGACTGGTGTCACTTATCAAAGTTCCGCGGCTGCTGGATGTGCGTACAGGAGTGTCGGAAAGGGGAGTGAAAAAAAAAAAACGGCAGGAACGAGCTCTGATAAGTGACCGGTGTCACTTATCAAAGTTCCGCGGCTGCTGGATGTGCACACGGGAGTGGCGGAAAGTGGGGTGAAAAAAAAAAAAACGGCAGGAACGAGCTCTGATAAGTGACTGGTGTCACTTATCAAAGTTCCGCGGCTGCTGGATGTGCGCACGGGAGTGGCGGAAAGTGGGGTGAAAAAAAAAAAAAACGGCAGGCACGAACTCTGATAAGTGACTGGTGTCACTTATCAAAGTTCCGCGGCTGCTGGATGTGCGTACAGGAGTGTCGGAAAGGGGAGTGAAAAAAAAAAAAACGGCAGGAACGAGCTCTGATAAGTGACTGGTGTCACTTATCAAAGTTCCGCGGCTGCTGGATGTGCGCACAGGAGTGGCGGAAAGGGGAGTGAAAAAAAAAAAAACGGCAGGAACGAGCCTCTGATAAATGACCGGTGTCACTTATCAAAGTTTCGCGGCTGCTGGATGTGCACACGAGAGTGGCGGAAAGGGAGTGAAAAAAAAAAAAAATGGCAGGCACGAGCTCTGATAAGTGACTGGTGTCACTTATCAAAGTTCCGCGGCTGCTGGATGTGCGCACGGGAGTGGCGGAAAGTGGGGTGAAAAAAAAAAAAACGGCAGGCACGAACTCTGATAAGTGACTGGTGTCACTTATCAAAGTTCCGCGGCTGCTGGATGTGCGTACAGGAGTGTCGGAAAGGGGAGTGAAAAAAAAAAAAAAACGGCAGGAACGAGCTCTGATAAGTGACTGGTGTCACTTATCAAAGTTCCGCGGCTGCTGGATGTGCGCACAGGAGTGGCGGAAAGGGGAGTGAAAAAAAAAAAACGGCAGGAACGAGCTCCGATAAATGACCGGTGTCACTTATTAAAGTTCCGCGGCTGCTGGATGTGCACACGAGAGTGGCGGAAAGGGGAGTGAAAAAAAAAAAACGACAGGAACGAGCTCTGATAAGTGACCGGTGTCACTTATCAAAGTTCCACGGCTGCTGGATGTGCGCACGGGAGTGGCGGAAAGTGGGGTGAGAAAAAAAAAAAAAAAACGGCAGGCACGAGCTTTGATAAGTGACCGGTGTCACTTATCAAAGTTCCGCGGCTGCTGGAAGTGTGCACGGAGGGGGGTGCAAAAGAAAAACGAGCACGAGTGTTGATCGGTGAACTGCGTCACCAATCAACGCTCGGCGGCTGCTAAATGTGCGCAAAGGGGGGGTAAAAAGAGGGGAAAAGGGAAGGGGGAGGGGGGAATGGAGGGATTGGGGTGGATCGGGCAGGGATCGGGGCTCAAAAACTCACGTTTGTAGTCTCTCTTCTTTCTTCTCTCTTCTTTCTTCTCTCTTCTTTCTTCTCTTCTTTCTTCAGCAGGAGTTGTGGTGTCACAGGCTACTGTGGCACCACAAGGCCCAGCACAGGAGGAGATCTGGCATGTGACTGCGCTGCAGGAATCCTCAGCAAGTGTGAGGACCCCTGCAGTGTGGTCACACAGATCACAGACAGTTTGCAGACAGGTTACAGAGCGGTCACATCGCTGCTGTGACCTGTCATTGGTGGGATCGATGATCACATCGATCCCACCAATCAGAGGAGTCCCTTGTTTTGCCGGTTGCTAGGCACCGGCCTAGTAATCAGAGCTCACTGCTCCGATTCCTAGGCAGGTCACCGGCAGGTCAACAAGCAGGGCGCAGTGCGGTCACACCGCTGCTGTGCTCTGTGATTGGCGCGATCGACGATGACATCGATCGCGCCAATCAGCAGCTGCAGGCCCTACTGGGCCTGTCCTAGGCTCCAGCCTAGGATCGGTGCTATTACTGCACCGATCCAGGCAGGTACAGGCAGGGCACGCGCCAATCCAGGGGGGGTCTGGTCGTTTCTAGGCCCAGGCCTAGGATCGAGTACATCGGTACTCGATTCTAGCCTGGAATCTCACTGTTTCAGCCCATCTGATTGGCTGAAACAGTGGGAAAGGCTACGATTGGCTGTTCAGAATTGAACAGTCAATCACAGCAATCGGGAGTGAGGGTGGGCGGTGACAGACCCTGGGATGCCGACGCCATCTCTCCTGAGGTAAGATGGCGTCGGAATTTTAATGCGATCACCGCGACTTAAGTCGCGATGTCGCATTAAAGGGCTGGACGTACTATCCCGTCCTTGGTCATATGGGCCCAGGTACCATGGACGGGATAGTACGTCCGATGGCAGTAAGGGGTTAAGGGTTAAAAGTTGACCAGTGATTTCTCATTTTTCCAACAAAATTTACAAAACCATTTTTTTTATGGACCACCTCACATTTGAAGTCACTTTGAGGGGACAGTATGACAGAAAATACCCAAAAGTGACACCATTCGAAAAACTGCACCCCAAGGTGTTCAAAACCACATTCAAGAAGTTTATTAACCATTATGTACTTCACAAGAATTGAAGCAATGTGGAAGGAAAAAAATGAACATTTAACTTTTTTTCCCCAAAACTTTTGTTCGGACACAATTTTTTGTATTTTGTCGAGGCGAAAATGAACCACAATATTTGTTGTGCAATTTCTCCTGAGTACACTGATTCCCCAATGTGTGGAGGAAGACCAATCTTTAGGCGCACGGCAGGGCTCAGAAGGGAAGGACCATCATTTGAGATTTTGAATGTCAAATTGGCTGGAATCGAGAGCGGATGCCATGTCGCGTTTGGAGAGCCCCTGATGTACCTAAACAGTGGAAACCCCCATAAGTGACACCTTTTGGAAAGTAGACCCCCCAAGGAACTTATCTAAAATATGTGGTGAGCACTTTGAACCCTCAAGGGCTTCACAGAAGGTTATAACGTACAGCCGTAAAATTAATAAATCATATTTTTTCCACAAAAATGATCTTTTCACGCCCAATTTTTATTTTCCCAAGGGTAACAGGACCCCAAAAGTTATTGTTCAATTTGTCCTGGGTACGCTGATACCCCATATGTGGGGGTAAACCACTATTTGGGCGCATGGCAGAGCTCAGAAGGGAAAGGGCGCTATTTGACTTTTTTGGCTAGAATTGAGATCGGACGCCTAAACAGTGGAATCCCCCACAAGTGACACCATTTTGGAAACTAGACCCCCCAAGGAGCTTATCTAGATGTGTGGTGAGCACTTTGAACCCCCAAGTGCTTCACAGAAGTTTATAAGATAGAGCCATGAAAATAAAAAAATATTTTTTTTCCACAAAAATTATCTTTTTGCCCCCAAATTTTTATTTTCACAAAAGTAACAGGACAAATTAGACCCCCAAATTTGTTGTGCAATTTGTCCTGAGTATGCTGATACCCCATATGTGAGGGTAAACCACTGTGATCGCCTTACTGTGTTCTTTGGGAGGTAGAATGAACAAATCCTCAAAAGGTAAAGAATTGGTTTTATTTTTTACGCCGTTCCTCGTGCGGTATTAGTGATTAGGCGACTTTATTCTTCGGGTCGGTTCGATTACAGTGATACCAGATTTATACCCTTTTTACATGTTTAGCTTCTGTCACACACTAAAAGACGTTTTTTTGTAAAAATTTTTTGCACCGCCGTATTTTGAGAGCTATAATTTTTCCATATTTCGGCTGACAGAGTCATCTGCAGGCTTGTTTTTTGCGGGACGAGCTGACATTTTTTTTTATACCATTTTCGGGCACATAACGTTTTTCGATCGCTTTCTATTACGAATTTTGTGGAAGCAGAATAAACAAAAACCAGCAATCCAGGAATTGTTTTTGATTGCATGTTTTTCCACTTTTTCTAAGCGGTATGATGATACCGCTTGGAAAAAGTATAATTTGCCGCTTTTATGTGTTTTATTTTTACGGCGTTCACTGAAGGGGTTAACTAGGGTGACACTTTTATAGATGGGATTTTTAAGGGTGCGGCAATACCAAACGTGTATTTTTTTGTTTATTTTTTTTTTCATAAAAATGTGTATTTATTAGGGGAATTTTTTTATTATTTTATTATTTTTTTTATACATATTTTTTAAAAAAATGTTTTTTTTTACCTAGTCCCTTTATGGGACTTTCACTTTTTTACTTTTGATTGATGGTATAATACATTGCAATGCTCCAGCATTGCAATGTATTATGCCTATGCTGAAAGCTTCTGAGACCATGCTGTGAGCATGGCTGAGATCGGGCCCTGCGCTTACATCATGGGGACGCCAATCTGAGGCAGAGGGAGCTCCCGACTCTCTGCCTTCCCCCTGAATGCTGCGATCGTGCTTGATTGCAGCAGTCATGGGGTTAACAGCCAGGGGCGGCACGGACGCTGCTCCTGGCTGTCAGTGCTGGAAGCTCGGCCACTGATCAGGCAGGAGATGCTGAAATTTCAGCATCTCCTGCCCAATCGCTGCTGTAATTGGTCAGTCAAATTGACTGACCAATCACAGCACTGTGGGTACGGAGACGGATGGCATGGGTCCCCTCACCTCTTGCCGTGCCTCTCAGCTGTCATAGACAGCTGTCGGAGCTGAACTGTCACTGCGTGTTTGCACGCAGTGGTAGTTCAAAGGCATAACATGCACACTCCGTCCTGGTGCTGGAACTGACATCCTGCCATGACGGACTGTGCACGTCAATGGACATTAAGGGGTTAAATGCCTGGAGGCTCTGTAAACAGATAATAATAGAGACAAGATTCTGAGGAAATATTTAAAGGGGAAAACAGGAATAGTTAGATAAGTGAGGTGAGGTGATAGGCCAATCTATTCTTATGCATTTTTGGGGCCATGCTTAAAACTATGGATATTGAGAATCAATCCAATTGTCCTAGGTAGTACATTCCAGAGAATTGGTGTAGCACATGCAAAGTCTTGAAGATGGGAGTGGGTGGTTCGAATTATTGAGGATGTTAGTCTTAATTCATCAGCAGAACCTAGTGCATAGGCAGGGTGATAGATGAAAGAGGAGATGAGAAGTGCAGACCTGTCGAGAGCTTTGTCAGTGAGCCTGATATGCTTATGTTGTATTCTGTAGTGTATGGGCAACCAGTGCAATGAGTGACACGGGGTGAAAGCATTATTATAGTGGTTGGAAAGTGAAATGATCCTGGCCGCTGCATTCATGATGGAAGGGTGAAAAGAGAGGTTAGTAAGAGGGAGAACAATTGAGTTGCAATAGTCCAGATGAGAATGATTAACCACTTTCTACCATTTGACATACTATCTTGTCCATGTGACCTGGGCCTTAAGTCCCAGTGACGGGATAGTACGTCATATAGTATCAGACGCGATTGGATGCGCTCACGGGGATCCTGGCCGGGTGTCAGCTGATTCTCACAGCTAACACCCGTCACTAAGTGCCAGGAGCGGTCATGGACCGCTCCCGGCACTATAACCCCCGGCACACTGCGATCAAAGATGATTGCAGCGTTCCGGCGGCTGCAGAGGGGCTGACAGCCCCTCTGCATTTGGATTGGAGATCCCGCAGCATGATGCGGGGTCCCGATCGTTCTCATAGAGACCCGGATGTCTTCACGACAACATCCGGGTCTCCAGGTCAAAGAGACTTCCTGACATGCACAGTGCATGTCAGGAAGTCTCAGAGGTACGTGCACAGAAGCTGCAGCGCTGCAAGCTTCTATAGCATGCAGATGCTGCTTCATCTGCATGCTATAGAAGAGATCAGCCTGCAGAAAATGAGCGTCCCATAGTGGGACAAGGTGTAAAAATGAGAATTAAACAAAAATATTTTTTAGAAATAATTGTAAAACTTTTAAAAAAATAATAAAAAAATAATTAAACAATCAATTTTTATTATATCAATAAATAATTATTTCAGTGAAAAAAATTCTAAACAATAAAAGTACACATATTAAGTATCCCCATGTCTGTAACAAACTGACCTATAAAACTGTCCCACTAGTTAACCCCTTTAATGAACACCATAAAGAAAACAAGGCAAAAAACTATTCTTTCTCATAATACACGAACAAAAGTGGAATAACACGCGATCAAAAAGACAGATATAAATAAACATGGTACCGCTGAAAACGTCATCTTGCCCGCAAAAAATAATCCCCCGTACAGTGAAAAAAAAAGTTATAGCTCTTAGAATAAAGCGAATGAAAAAATAATCATTTTTTATGCAAATTAGTTTTTATTGTATAAAAACGCCAAAACAAAAAAAACTATATAAATGAGGTATTTTTGTAATCTTACTGATCCGACGAATAAAACTGCTTTATCAATTTTACTACACATGGAACGATATAAATGCCCCCCCAAAAGAAATTCATGAATTGCTGGTTTTTGTACATTCAACCTCCCAAAAACCGGAATAAAAAGCGATCAAAAAATGTCATGAGCTCGAAAATAGTACCAATAAAAACGTCAACTCGTCTCACAAAAAACAAGACCTTACATGACTCTGTGGTCCAAAATATGGAAAAATTATAGCTCTCATAATATGGGGATGCAAAAACTTTTTTGCAATAAAAAGCGTCTGCCATGCGCCCAAACAGTGGTTCACCCCACATATGGGGCATCAGCAACTTTTGGGGTCACATTTCTCCTGTTACCATTGGGAAAATAAAAATTTGGGGGCGAGAAGATCATTTTTGTGGAAAAATTATGATTTTTTATTTTTACAGCTCTATGTTATAAACTTTTGTGAAGCACTTGGGGCTTCAAAGTGCCCACAACACATCTAGGGGGATTTCCACTGTTTAGGCACATCAGGGGCTCTCCAAATGCGACATGGTGTCCGATCTCAATTCCAGCCAATTCTGCGTTGAAAAAGTCAAACGGTTCTCCTTCCCTTCCAAGCTCTGCCGTGCTCCCAAACAGTGGTTTCCCCCTCACATGGGGTATCAGCGTACTCTGGTCAAATTGCACAACAACTTTTGGGGTCCAATTTCTCCTGTTACCCTTGGCAAAATAAAAAAATTGGATCTGAAGTAAATATTTTGTGAAAAAAGTTAAATGTTCATTTTTTTAAACATTCCAAAACTTCCTGTGAAACACATGAAGGGTTAATAAAGTTATTGAATGTGGTTTTGTGCTCAATGAGGGTGCAGTTTTTAGAATGGTGTAACTTTTGGGTATTTTCTATCATATAGACCCCTCAAAGTGACTTCAAATCTGATGTGGTCCCTAAAAAAAATGGTGTAAAAATGAGAAATCGCTGATCAACTTTTAACCCTTATAACTTCCTAACAAAAAAATTTTGTTTCCAAAATTGTGCTGATGTAAAGTAGATATGTGGGAAATGTTACTAAGTAACTATTTTGTGTGAGATGACTCTCTGATTTAAGATTTTGCTTGTTGCATTTGGTGTCTTCTCATACCTCCTCTCTTATAATTTTTTCTGGTCATGACAGGTTTTCCTGTCCAAAATATTCTTCAGTTTTTGTTTTAGTCTTGCCTGATGAAGAGACCTGAGTAGTCTTGAAAGCTTGCAATTTGTTATCATCTTTTCAGTTAGCCATTAAAAGGTATCAACCACTGAGGACTCTCAATTCTAATTATTTTTCTACTTTGTCTCTACTTATTTAGTCATTGTTTTTTACACCATTTGATTTGTGTAATTTGACATACTATTTGTAGGTGTTTAATTTTAAAATTTTTTGGACATGATAGGATTTTCTACCTCACATTATACCATTTAGGTTTACTTATATGAAGACACTGATTTATCTTTTTATATCATTTGATACTTGAAATATGATATATGATCTGCAGGTGCTTTGGTGTGAGTCGTGGTCTCCTGCATGTATTTGTTACATTTTTTGTAACACCTGTGTATTTTAAATGGTTTTGTGTGTCCCAATAAAATTTGTCAATGTTTTTGGGGAGAGTGACATACCAGCTCTGGCGTGTCGAGGTAAGGAGGCTTATTCGCCGTGCAATGCTCCTCTGGGAAATTTTAATATGCAAATTGACTCTTTGTTTGAAGAGGCAATTTGCATATTAAATTTCCCAGAGGAGCATTGCACGGCGAATAAGCCTCCTTACCTCGACACGCCAGAGCTGGTATGTCACTCTCCACAAGGAGTAACCTTACCCCCCAGACCCCAGTCCAGAGCCTCTCATCTAGCCAAATCAGATCTCTCCTACGTTGCACTGACGAGGACCAACAGTCCGAAACACCGTGTCTGCAAATGGAGATTCTGATTTGGCTTTTATCCTAAGTCATATTACAAGACTCGTTAAAGGGTTGATTGTGACTTGTAGGATCGCTACTTCCAATAGGTGGCGCTATAGAGTACAAGTCCTCTTTGTTTGAAGAGGCAATTTGCATATCAATGTTTTTGGTGATCCCTGCTTTTGGTATGTTTCTTGTCTCTGGTTGTCATATGACTTTCTGATTTAAGGTAATAAAAATTAAAAGTTTGAAAACTGAAACATTTTCAAAATTTTCGCCATATTTCCATTTTTTTCATACATAAACGCAAGTTATATTGAAGAAATTTTACCTCTAACATGAAGTACAATACGTCACGAGAAAACAACGTCAGGATCGCCAAGATCCGTTGAAGCATTCCAGAGTTATAACCTCATAAAGAGACAGGGGTCAGAATTGTAAAAAATTAGTCCGATCATTAACATGCAAACAACCCTCGGGAGTAAAGGGATTAAGAGTAGTGGTGGGTGAACCTGAACAGTAAGGTTCGAGGTCCATATCGAGCACCAATTATTTGGGCACGAACCCCGAATACGAACTTCTCCAGGAAGTCTGTGTCACTGCTTGGATTTGGCACTCCGAACATTGGGTGTTTCCCACGCTGTCATTTGCATGACAGCACAAGAAACACTAGCAGCTCTGATCAGAGGTAAGATCAATCCCGCTGGTCAGAGAGCTGCATGAGTCAGCACCTGTTACCAGTGCTAAGAAATACTACTCTCATCAGCCTACGCCTGCTGTCATTAATAGCGCGAGAGCAGTTACTGTTGATGGGATTATTCATCAACCGATGCTATAAATAAATAAATAGAAAAAAATGATGTGGGGTCTGATCTATTTTTGATAACTAGAATGGCAAAACTTAAAGCTGCGGGCTGCAATCCTCAGATTTCAATTTAATTATGGCTGGTGATAAAAAATAGAGAGGTCACAATGCTGTTTTTTAAAACTATTTAAATAAATTATTAAAAAGATTGGCGTGGAGTCCCCAGCATTTTTGACACCTAGCCAAGCTAAATTAGACAGATGGGGGCTGGTATTCTCAGACTGGAAAGGGTCCATGGGTATTGGTACAATCCAGCCTAAAAATAGCAGCCGCCAGCTGTCCCAGAAAAGGCGTATCAATTAGATGCACCAATTCTGGCGCTATGGCTGGCTCTTCCCACTTGCCCTGTGATGGTGGCAAGTGGGGTTAATATTTGTGGGATTGATGTAAGCTGTTTTATGGCCACTGACATCAAGCCCTCAAGTTAGTAATGGAGAGTCGTCTGTAAGACATGCGGTGACATGAGCGAGCGCGTGATCGGATGTAGGGCGTGAATGATAGATCTGAGTTAAATATAACCACAAGACAGTGGCTATGCTGCTTAGGAGTTATTGTACAGCTACACACAGAGATGGCAATATTGGGATTTGGAAGGTTAGTGAAAGCAGGAAACACAAGTTCAGTTCCTCCTTCACAAGTCAGTGTCTCCGGTACGTGTTGTGACTGTTAAGAAATTAAGCGAATATGCAAATTGCCTCTTCAGAGAAAAAGAGGACTTGAACTCTATAGCGCCACCTGTTGGAAGTAGCAATCCTATAAGTCACAATCAACCCTTTAATGAGTCTTGCAATATGACTTAGGATAAAAGCCAAATCAGTATCTCAATTTGCAGACACGGTGTTTTGGGCTATTGGCCCTTGTCAGCCAGAAACAACCTGTCTGCAAATTGAGATACTGATTTGGCTTTTATCCTAAGTCATATTGCAAGACTCGTTAAAGTGTTGATTGTGACTTGTAGTATCGCTCCTTCCAACAGATGGCGCTATAGAGTTCAAGTCCTCTTTTTCTCTGAAGAGGCAATTTGCATATTAAATTTTCCAGAGGAGCATGGCAGGGTGAATAAGCCTCCTTAACTTAACAAGCCAGAGCTGGTATGTCACTCTCCACAAGGAGAAACCTTAGTTATATAGCGGAGAAATTTACACGTGTAAACTCATTCAAATGTATGGGTCTGGGCACGTTAGTGTGTTTACATGGACCATGTGTCCATGTACACAAAACCTTGACATGTCCATTTTTTTTCCCGCAGCACTGTACACAAAATGTCCAGCACACGTGCACACTGATGACACACGGATGATATCCGTGTGTCATTAGTGTGACACGTACTGGCACCTGAGAAAAACGCTATACCACGCCAGCTGGAACACACTAAGCTTAGTATGAGAACTGCTGCCTGTGACCAGCGCTAAACTTAATGAAATTACCGCCTGTTACACACTGCTGCATTCTCACACTTAGCTCAGTGTGTTCCGGATGGCTTGGTGAGTAGAGTTAAGCGAAACAGGTCGAACAGATTCATAAGTCGCCGACTTTCGCCAAAGTCAGGTTCCGCCAAGCGAAACCCGACCATAGCGTGAAGTCGGCCATGCGGTCGTCGACCCGAGCGCCAAAGTTGGTTTTCCCATAATGCTTGCAGGAGCCTTTTTTCAGCCTATGAGCAAGAACGTACACTGTAGGCAACGAGATGACATGGGCAGCGTCCACCACCATCTTAGAGAAGGGCATTGCAGTGATTGGCTTGCTTTGAGGGGGCGTCATAGTGTCTATAAAAGCCCTGACCGCTGACCGCCATTTTACTTCTGCCAATCTTAACAGTAGGGAGAGGTTGCTGATGCTGTTTATCATTAGGGAGAGAGTTAGGGCTGGAAAGAGAAGTTCTTATGTGCTTGTGCTGATAGCAATTGTGCTGTACAGTTAGTGTGCAGTGACAGGGGAGGATTTTCTTGTGTGCAGCAGCGCTGGTTATTAGGCTGCCTGCCAGTGACAGGGGAGGATTTTCTTGTGTGCAGCAGCGCTGGTTAATAGGCTGCCTGATAGCTGTTTTGCTGTGTGTACACTGCTGTGCAGACTGCTTTTTACACAGCACTAATACTTTTATTCTTTTTTTCTGCACAGTTACCGAGCGTTCATTTTTTCCCACACCGTAAAGAGCTGTACGCTCCTCACACACTACCGTGTACCGGCTGGTATCATGGACAAATACATGCTGACTATCTGTGTGTGACTCAGGAAATATATACAGAAATTGAAATATTCCCCTACACTATATACACCTGGTATCTTCTGAGACAGTACTTTTTTCTGCCTTTTGTATTCTGGTCAAATCCATACTGAGAGAGCATCTGTGTGTGACTCCGAAAATATTTACGGAGATTTACAATTACCACTACACTGTATACAGCTGTACGCTTCAGATACAGTATCCTTTTTCTGATTTTTATATTCTGGTCTAATCCATACTGAGACTGTGAGCGTCTGTGTGTGACTCTGGAAATAAATACGGAGATTTACAATTACCCCTACACTGTTTTCAGCTGTACGCTTCTGATACAGTACTGTTTTTCTGCTTTTTATATTCTGTTCTAATCCATACTGAGTGAGCGTCTGTGTGTGACTCCGGAAATATATACGGAGATTTACAATTACCACTACACTGTATACAGCTGTACGCTTCTGATAGAGTACCCTTTTTCTGCTTTTTATATTCTGGTATAATCCATACTGAGCCTGTGAGCGTCTGTGTGTGACTCCTGAAATATATACGGAGATTTACAATTATCCCTACACGGTATACAGCTGTATGCTTCTGATACAGTACCCTTTTTCTGCTTTTTATATTCTGGTCTAATCCATACTGAGCCTGTGAGCATCTGTGTGTGACTCCGGAAATATATATGGAGATTTACAATTTCCAGTACAATGTATACAGCTGTACACTTCTGATACAATACCCTTTTTCTGCTTTTATATTCTTGTCTAATCCATACTTAGCCTGTGAGCGTCTGTGTGTGACTCCGGAAATATATGCGGATATTTACAATTTCCTCTCCACTGTATACCGCTGTACGCCTCTGATACAGTGCCCTTTTTCTGCTTTTTATATTCTGGTCTAATCCATACTGAGCCTGTGAGGGTCTGTGTGTGACTCCGGAAATATGTACGGAGATTTACAATTTCCCCTACACTGTATACAGCTGTACGCTTCTGATACAGTACCCTGTTTCTGCTTTTTATATTCTGGCTTAATCCATATTGAGCCTATGAGAATCTGTGTGTGAATCCGGAAATATATACGGAGATTTAAGTTTTACCCTATACTATATACACCTGGTATCTTCTGATACAGTACCTTTTTTCTGCTTTTTTGTATTCTGTTCAAATCCATACTGAGTGAGCGTCTGTGTGTGACTACAGAAATATATACGGAGATTTAAATTTTACCCAATACTATATACACCAGGTATCTTCTGATACAGTACCTTTTTTCTGCCTTTTGTATTCTTGTCAAATCCATACTGAGAGAGCGTCTGTGTGTGACTCTGGAAATATATACGGAGTAATAAATTTTCCTCTATACTATATAAACCTGGTATCTTCTGATACAGTGCCTTTTCTCTGCCTTTTGTATTACGGTCAAATCCATACTGAGAGAGCGTCTGTGTGTGACTCCGGAAATATATACGGAGTTTTAAATTTTCCCCTATACTATACACACCTGGTATCTTCTGATGCAGTACTTTTCTCTGCCTTTTTTATGATGGTCACATCCACACTGAGAGAGCGTCTGTGTGTGACTCCGGAAATATATACGGAGATATAAATTTTCCCCTAAACTACATACACCTGGTATCTTCTGATACAGTACCTTTTTTCTGCTTTTCGTATTACAGTCAAATCCATACTGAGAGAGCGTTTGTGTGTGACTCCGGAAATGTATACGGAGATTTAAATTTTAGCCTATACTATATACACCTGGTATCTTCTGATACAGTACCCTTTTTCTGCTTTTTATATTCTGGTCTAATCCATACTGAACCTGTGAACGTCTGTGCGTGACTCCGGAAATATATACGGAGATTTAAATTTTCCCCTTCACCGTATACAGCTGAACACTTCTGATACGGTACCATATATCTGCTGGTATTTTTGGTACATTTTCCCAAACATGAGGAAGTATGGTGGAAAAGGCGGCGGACATGGGCAGGGGGGCCAGCTGGTTCTGATGGTGGTGGTGGTTAGAGTTGAGCGATACTTTCCGATATCCAAAAGTATCGGAATCGGAATGGTATCGCCGATACCCAAAAAATATCGGCGATACCCGATACCGATACTGGAAATACAATGTAAGTCTATGGGAACAAAATATCGGAATTAAAAAAAACCCATTCTTGCCTTGTTGGTTAATTGTACATGAAGGAAAACAACAAAGAGTAATGTAGAATTTATTGGGGGAGGTTGAGGAGACATTAAAGGCATAGATGTTTAACACAATACAATGGAATAGCATTAATATTTCTTTTTTTGAAATACGTTTGGATTGACGAAGAAATTGACAATGTTGTTAACCTTTTTTCTATTTTGTCAAATATGTCTGTTTCACAACTTCCATGCTCTTCACCTTTTTAACTTTTCACACACTTTCTCCTTCATAATCTTCAGCAGCATCATCTTTCTCATCAAATTATTCTTCATCTTCGCCTTCTTAATCTTCTAAAACTTCTTGCTATTCATCTTTTTGTTAACATTACTTATATTGTTCTTATTAAACAGTTATTATTCTTCATATTCTACTTCTTCATCTTCTTCCTATTCATCCTTTTCATCATATTCTTATTTGTGACAGACATTCCTGTACTTGTAATCTGTAAAACTCTGAATTTTCATCCTTCCGTTCTTGCTGTCACGAAAGATTTTAATTACAACAGTATTTGTCCGCGTTCAGTTTAGCCTGCAGCAGCATCAGGCATTTTCCAGGGGCACCACGAGGAGGAACGGACTCACCCCCATACACTGCTTAGTCTTCTTCTGCTTAGAATTTAGAGCATATATTTTGCTCTTCATTTTGGTCTTATACTTAATGTTCTTCTGCTTATTGTTCTTCTGTCTCTTGTTCTGTATCTTGTAGTTTGTCTTAACCTTCTTTGTCCTGTTGGTGATGGTACAAAAGCCAATGGAAGTAACGAGGACCAGCTGACTGTGCTGGAACCCGGAGGGTCAGCAGAAGGAAAAGAGCCAATGGCACAACCGAGGACCAGCTGACGTTACTGGGACACGGTTACTAAGCAGGAGGTACCTGTGCTCCAAAGCACTACCAAGGAGCAGCAGACGTTGCTGGAACTCGGATACCGACATGGAGGCACCTAGGCCAAAGGCACTGCGGAGAACCAGCTGACGGTACTGGAACCCGGATGGGTAGCAGAAGGTACAAGAGCCAATGAAAGTAACGAGGACCAGCTGACTGTGCTGGAACCCGGAGGGTCAGCAGAAGGAAAAGAGCCAATGGCACAACCGAGGACCAGCTGACGTTACTGGGACACGGTTACTAAGCAGGAGGTACCTGTGCTCCAAAGCACTACCAAGGACCAGCAGACGTTGCTGGAACTCGGATACCGACATGGAGGCACCTAGGCCAAAGGCACTGCGGAGAACCAGCTGACGGTACTGGAACCCGGATGGGTAGCAGAAGGTACAAGAGCCAATGAAAGTAACGAGGACCAGCTGACTGTGCTGGAACCCGGAGGGTCAGCAGAAGGAAAAGAGCCAATGGCACAACCGAGGACCAGCTGACGTTACTGGTACACGGTTACTAAGCAGGAGGTACCTGTGCTCCAAAGCACTACCAAGGACCAGCAGACGTTGCTGGAACTCGGATACCGACATGGAGGCACCTAGGCCAAAGGCACTGCGGAGAACCAGCTGACGGTACTGGAACCCGGATGGGTAGCAGAAGGTACCCATGGAAATTAAAGTTGAGGCAGCAGGACTTTTTGCCGTTCACACAGCAGGGTAACAGCTGACATTACTGAACCCCAGTAACACGGGAGCAAGTGTTAACTGTGCTAACAGCACTTCCGAGAAACAACTGGCGGTGTTGTAACCCAGGGATGAGAAGAGAACAGGGTGGAGGCAGCAGGACTGTTTGCCGTTCACACAGCAGGGGAACAGCTGACATTACTGAACCCCAGTAACACAGGAGCAAGTGTAGACTGTGCTAACAGCACTTCCGAGAAACAACTGGCGGTGTTGTAACCCAGGGATGAGAAGAGAACAGGGTGGAGGCAGCAGGACTGTTTGCCGTTCACACAGCAGGGGAACAGCTGACATTACTGAACCCCAGTAACACAGGAGCAAGTTTAGACTGTGCTAACAGCACTTCCGAGAAACAACTGGCGGTGTTGTAACCCAGGGATGAGAAGAGAACAGGGTGGAGGCAGCAGGACTGTTTGCCGTTCACACAGCAGGGGAACAGCTGACATTACTGAACCCCAGTAACACGGGAGCAAGTGTTAACTGTGCTAACAGCACTTCCGAGAAACAACTGGCGGTGTTGTAACCCAGGGATGAGAAGAGAACAGGGTGGAGGCAGCAGGACTTTTTGCCGGTCACACAGCAGGGGAACAGCTGACATTACTGAACCCCAGTAACACAGGAGCAAGTGTAGACTGTGCTAACAGCACTTCCGAGAAACAACTGGCGGTGTTGTAACCCAGGGATGAGAAGAGAACAGGGTGGAGGCAGCAGGACTGTTTGCCGTTCACACAGCAGGGGAACAGCTGACATTACTGAACCCCAGTAACACGGGAGCAAGTGTTAACTGTGCTAACAGCACTTCCGAGAAACAACTGGCGGTGTTGTAACCCAGGGATGAGAAGAGAACAGGGTGGAGGCAGCAGGACTGTTTGCCGTTCACACAGCAGGGGAACAGCTGACATTACTGAACCCCAGTAACACGGAGCAAGTGTTAACTGTGCTAACAGCACTTCCGAGAAACAACTGGCGGTGTTGTAACCCAGGATGAGAAGAGAACAGGGTGGAGGCAGCAGGACTGTTTGCCGTTCACACAGCAGGGGAACAGCTGACATTACTGAACCCCAGTAACACAGGAGCAAGTTTAGACTGTGCTAACAGCACTTCCGAGAAACAACTGGCGGTGTTGTAACCCAGGGATGAGAAGAGAACAGGGTGGAGGCAGCAGGACTGTTTGCCGTTCACACAGCAGGGGAACAGCTGACATTACTGAACCCCAGTAACACGGGAGCAAGTGTTAACTGTGCTAACAGCACTTCCGAGAAACAACTGGCGGTGTTGTAACCCAGGGATGAGAAGAGAACAGGGTGGAGGCAGCAGGACTTTTTGCCGTTCACACAGCAGGGGAACAGCTGACATTACTGAACCCCAGTAACACAGGAGCAAGTGTAGACTGTGCTAACAGCACTTCCGAGAAACAACTGGCGGTGTTGTAACCCAGGGATGAGAAGAGAACAGGGTGGAGGCAGCAGGACTGTTTGCCGTTCACACAGCAGGGGAACAGCTGACATTACTGAACCCCAGTAACACGGAGCAAGTGTTAACTGTGCTAACAGCACTTCCGAGAAACAACTGGCGGTGTTGTAACCCAGGGATGAGAAGAGAACAGGGTGGAGGCAGCAGGACTGTTTGCCGTTCACACAGCAGGGGAACAGCTGACATTACTGAACCCCAGTAACACGGGAGCAAGTGTTAACTGTGCTAACAGCACTTCCGAGAAACAACTGGCGGTGTTGTAACCCAGGGATGAGAAGAGAACAGGGTGGAGGCAGCAGGACTTTTTGCCGTTCACACAGCAGGGGAACAGCTGACATTATTGAACCCCAGTAACACAGGAGCAAGTGTAGACTGTGCTAACAGCACTTCCGAGAAACAACTGGCGGTGTTGTAACCCGGGGATGAGAAGAGAACAGGGTGGAGGCAGCAGGACTGTTTGCCGTTCACACAGCAGGGGAACAGCTGACATTACTGAACCCCAGTATCACGGGAGCAAGTGTTAACTGTGCTAACAGCACTTCCGAGAAACAACTGGCGGTGTTGTAACCCAGGGATGAGAAGAGAACAGGGTGGAGGCAGCAGGACTTTTTGCCGTTCACACAGCAGGGGAACAGCTGACATTACTGAACCCCAGTAACACAGGAGCAAGTGTAGACTGTGCTAACAGCACTTCCGAGAAACAACTGGCGGTGTTGTAACCCAGGGATGAGAAGAGAACAGGGTGGAGGCAGCAGGACTGTTTGCCGTTCACACAGCAGGGGAACAGCTGACATTACTGAACCCCAGTAACACAGGAGCAAGTGTTAACTGTGCTAACAGCACTTCCGAGAAACAACTGGCGGTGTTGTAACCCAGGGATGAGAAGAGAACAGGGTGGAGGCAGCAGGACTTTTTGCCGTTCACACAGCAGGGAACAGCTGACATTACTGAACCCCAGTAACACAGGAGCAAGTGTAGACTGTGCTAACAGCACTTCCGAGAAACAACTGGCGGTGTTGTAGCCCAGGGATGAGAAGAGAACATGGTGGAGGCAGCAGGACTTTTTGCCGTTCACACAGCAGGGGAACAGCTGACATTACTGAACCCCAGTAACACAGGAGCAAGTGTAGACTGTGCTAACAGCACTTCCGAGAAACAACTGGCGGTGTTGTAACCCAGGGATGAGAAGAGAACAGGGTGGAGGCAGCAGGACTGTTTGCCGTTCACACAGCAGGGGAACAGCTGACATTACTGAACCCCAGTAACACGGGAGCAAGTGTTAACTGTGCTAACAGCACTTCCGAGAAACAACTGGCGGTGTTGTAACCCAGGGATGAGAAGAGAACAGGGTGGAGGCAGCAGGACTTTTTGCCGTTCACACAGCAGGGGAACAGCTGACATTACTGAACCCCAGTAACACAGGAGCAAGTGTAGACTGTGCTAACAGCACTTCCGAGCAACAACTGGCGGTGTTGGAGCCCAGGTCAAGGAGGATGTTTAAATACTAGATCAAGTATTTTCCTTGTTACGTGTCAATTAAAAATGTCTATACTCCAAACAAGAGAAATATAACCTTTAGTACCATAAGATGATGATTTACTTTAAAAAATATATGTAAATTAATAATTGACAAACATAAACGCATACATTAACATGTTGAAAAGCAATGCAAACCACAATAAAAAATCGGTTAAATAATCTGCATAACGGTTTTAAATAAAAGCATACAAGTACATATCAGAATCCATTAATGATGGATAAGTAACAGTATGTACACCATTTTCATTTGCTGAATAATATCACTAAAAAGTTTTTAAAAATATCTAAAATTTCCATCATGTAATACTGATAATATGTGCCAATCATTTATATTAACAAAAAAAACCTTTAAAAAGTGCATAGTGAAAACAGCTATTTATGCCTGACTGTGGACTTGCAAGCATGACAACAGATAGATAAGGTATATATAGATGAGACTGCATAGCCACAGATGGTGAATGGCGATGTAATACTGTACCTCAATAAAGTGTGCGTTACTACTACATCCTTTTTTTTATATAGCTTTATAAAAGGGTACGTGCATGTATGGTTGCGCCTTTGTTTGGACGCACAGACTGGCTTCCTGCTGTGAATCGTTGGGTATTGGAGCGTCTGTACGTCTTATGACGCAGACTAACATTCACGGTGCGCATCGTTCATCATCGCAAGCGTACCGACAACACAAAGGCGTTGTCATGACTGCTTTACTCAGTAAACATGCACCTATGATGAAACATACACGCATGTGCCCTATTACATAACAAGCTACAAGAAAAATGCGTGTGAGGTGTGACACAGCTGTTTTGTTAAGGTACAGTATTATATCAACATTGTACAGGTGTCGCTATTCAGTCTGATAAATAGATATCATTCACCTATTCTATCATTGTCGTTCTTTCAGCACCACTTACAGGTATATATTTTGCTATTGTGACTATGCACTATTGACTTTACCAAGGTAATGCATGATTTTTGTTAGCGATTATCATGTTTACATGAAGGACCTTTATGATATGGCTGTTAACTTTCTAATCAAATATGTTTTTTTAAAAAATGACACAAATATAAGTAATGTTGAAGAGGACTATTCCTACATGCATTGTTTGCACAATATTACAGGTGTACATCACGTCCCTTAATCAACATTGGATATTATATTTACTTGTATGCTTTATTTCAAAGGCAAGAACACTGAAGTATAACCTTCGCACTGCAGCAGTTGTCAAAGTTCAACCCACATTATGCACTTCCAACATTGCAGTATTTGAGTCATCATGATGTGAGTTGGATTTGTCTAAGCTATGGAGTGACAAGGTTGACCATCAGTATCCTATAGCATAAGTAGCTTTTGTGTTTGCATTTGTTTTCGACATGTGCATATCTGTAATAATATGTCACAATTATTTTGTTACAGATTTGTGACAAAGACAAATCATTTTATGGTTTGAAAGTTGACGTTTCAAATGTTTACAGCTTAGAAATCATGGTGTAGCCTCATATCTATGTGTAGCACTAGACACTTTGAGATGTCATGTTTTTTTCACCATGATTAGGTAGCTAGCAGTAATTTTTGCCGAACACACAGCAGGGGAACAGCAGGCGTTACTGAACCCCACAAACACATCAGCAATTGTTTTCATCTGTGCATCTAACACTTCTGAGCAGCAACTGGCCTGTTGAAGCCCAGGGTCAAGGAGGGTGTAGGCAGAGGCCTAGTATGAGACGTTTGAAGTTGAAGTTGTAGTTAGCAGCAGTAATTTTTGCCAGACACACAGCAGGGGAACAGCAGGCGTTACTGAACCCCACAAACACATCAGCGATTGTTTTCATCTGTGCATCTACACTTCTGAGCAGCAACTGGCGCTGTTGAAGCCCAGGGTCAAGGAGGGTGTAGGCAGAGGCCTAGTATGAGACGTTTGAAGTTGAAGTTGTAGTTAGCAGCAGTAATTTTTGCCAGACACACAGCAGGGAACAGCAGGCGTTACAGAACCCCACAAACACATCAGCGATTGTTTTCATCTGTGCATCTAACACTTCTGAGCAGCAACTGGCGCTGTTGAAGCCCAGGGTCAAGGAGGGTGTAGGCAGAGGCCTAGTATGAGACGTTTGAAGTTGAAGTTGTAGTTAGCAGCAGTAATTTTTGCCAGACACACAGCAGGGAACAGCAGGCGTTACTGAACCCCACAAACACATCAGCGATTGTTTTCATCTGTGCATCTAACACTTCTGAGCAGCAACTGGCGCTGTTGAAGCCCAGGGTCAAGGAGGGTGTAGGCAGAGGCCTAGTATGAGACGTTTGAAGTTGAAGTTGTAGTTAGCAGCAGTAATTTTTTGCCAGACACACAGCAGGGAACAGCAGGCGTTACTGAACCCCACAAACACATCAGCGATTGTTTTCATCTGTGCATCTAACACTTCTGAGCAGCAACTGGCGCTGTTGAAGCCCAGGGTCAAGGAGGGTGTAGGCAGAGGCCTATATGAGACGTTTGAAGTTGAAGTTGTAGTTAGCAGCAGTAATTTTGCCAGACACACAGCAGGGGAACAGCAGGCGTTACTGAACCCCACAAACACATCAGCGATTGTTTTCATCTGTGCATCTAACACTCTGAGCAGCAACTGGCGCTGTTGAAGCCCAGGGTCAAGGAGGGTGTAGGCATAAAATATTGAGTTATTGCCTTGTTCGTGGCCATTGCAAATGTATGTACTTCAAACAAGAATAAATGAAGTTTTACTACGACAATAAAAATGATAATTTCAATTACAAGAATAGAAAAATATTTATACTTGACAGTACTCTGTGGTTGATAACGTTTAATGGCTAACTGAAAATATGGTAACAAATTCAAAGCTTTCGAGACTACTCAGGTTCTTCATCAGCTAAGAGTAAAGCCAAAAATGAAGAATCACATATTTCTACACACAACAGGACACAGGAATAGCTAAGACAAGTGAGGGAGGGACAAGTGAGGGGAGACCGGCAACAAAAAGGAGAACAAGGATGAATTATCAGCGCCACACAATCACAGATAAATTAATGAATTTACCTGTGGCAAAAGACTTTTGTATGCCCGGTCATAGCATGATGGATATGGAATTACTGGTATTAAAATATAACTTCAAATATGAGAAACGTACAAAGGTTTCAGAATATAAGCTCATCATGACCTTTGACACTGTTAGTGAGGGAATGAATAGATCACATGGATTTATGTCATTCTATATCAATTAAGGAATCTCGTCTATGCCTTCCAGGGTCATGAAAACCCAAAAAAGACGCCAATGAGAGGGCAATCAAACTTTCTATCCTTATCTAGGAACTGTTCCAATATTTATGTTCATCCCTGTGAGATAATGACAGTTCTGATACACGTCACTTACTTGTCTTACCTATTGCACTATTTCCTGTGTCCTGTTGTGTATAGAAATATGTGATGCTTAATTTTTTATTTAGTCTTTGCCTGATGAAGAGACGTGAGTAGCCTTGAAAGCTTGCAATTTTTTTCCATCTTTTCAGTTATCCATTAAAAGGTATCAACCACTGCTGACTCTGAAGTCTAAATATTTTTCTATCTACTGGCTAACACGGTACAAAGATACACAGTTTTCTATTTCAAGAAGGAAAAATAAAGAAAAACAAATATAAACGCATATATGCACATGCCAAAAATAAATGGAACAACACAACACCCAAAAAAATTTGGTAACAAATATAGTGTTGTAAATTTAAGAATAAAAGTCCATTTTTTTTTTTATG
>JARQOD010006079.1:0-44728 GCA_033576555.1 Oophaga sylvatica | reverse complement strand
TTTGCCTTAGAAAGACCTTTTTAAATCAGGGCTACCACCCCAAGAAAATTGAAAACCAAATTACAAGAGCCACCAGAATATCAAGGGATCACCTGCTACATTACAAAGCTAAAGAAGAAAATAACCGGGTGCCTTTAGTGGTCACCTACAATCCAAATCTGGAGGTGCTAAGGGGAAGCTGCACGGAAAACTACAACCTTTACTACAAAAAGATGCCCGGTTACAATCCATTTTTCCCAGACCCCCACTACTGTTTTTTAGGCAACCCCCAAATCTAAGAAGCATCATTGTAGAAGTTCCCTGTCCTCCCAACAGTGCGGGAAACCCTGCCTTGCAATCAGAAGAAATGCAAAACCTGTCCCATTTTTTTAATGACCACGGACAAGATAAAGACCCCCAAACTCACATCAGGATAAAAAGATACCAGGTACTTTCAGCTGCATCACATCTAATTTTGTGTACCTAATTATATGTACTAAATGCCCAAAACTGGGGGTCTGTTGTGGGGGGGGACGGGAAAAAAACTGAGAACAAGGATGAATTCTCATCGCCACGAAATAAGAGAAAAAAGAATGGATCTACTGGGGCAAAACATTTTTGCTCCCCTGATCATAGCAGGGTCAGATATGAAAATACGGGTACTAAGAAGCAGATTCACATCTCAGAGGCAGAGAAGAATTTGCGAATACAAATTGATGGTGACCTTTGACATCTTAATGCTGGAATGAACCTTTTCACTGGTTTTATGGCCTATTAATAAAATTAAGGAATTTACTCCAAATCCCCTGTGAAAACATCACAAAACATTACCAGCCCCCAAATCAGAGGGTAATAAAAATTTCTCTCCTTATCTATGAATTGTTCCAATATTATGCTCATCCCTCTGCTATAATGACTATTCTGCTTCACGTCACTTGTCTTCCTATTGCATTTTTTCTGTGTTTTTGTGTATAAATATGTGATTCTTCAGATTTTGTATTAGTTCAGCCTGATGAAGAGACCTGAGTTTGTCTCGAAAGCTTGCAATTTGTTACCACTTTTCAGTTAGCCATTAAAAGGTATAACCACTGAGGACTCTCAACTCTAAAATATTTTTCTAACTACTACCGGAAATTTATTCGTAATTTCTCATCCGTTGTCAAACCTCTCACTGACATGACAAAAAAAGGGACGAATTTTTCTAGGTGGTCTGACAAAGCTTGTCAAGCATTTTCCTCCTTGAAAAAATGTTTTGCTTCAGCACCCATACTCATCCAACCTAATGCATCACAACCGTTCATTGTGGAGGTAGACGCATCTGACGTAGGAGTGGGTGCGGTATTATCTCAAGGTCCGTCCCCTGGTAAATGGCATCCGTGCGCTTTCTTCTCTAAAAAATTGTCGTCCGCCGAGAGGAATTATGATGTCGGCAATAGGGAACTCTTGGCCATTAAGTTGGCTTTTGAAGAGTGGCGTCACTTTTTGGAGGGGGCAGTCCACCCGGTCACCGTCATTACTGATCACAAGAACCTGCTGTATTTAGAGTCTGCAAAACGTCTGAATTCCAGACAAGCTAGATGGTCGTTGTTCTTTACCAGGTTTAATTTTGTCGTCACATATCGTCCTGGGTCAAAAAATGTAAAGGCTGATGCCTTGTCTCGTAGTTTCCCGGGGGCCGGGAAGACGGATTACCCGGTTCCTATTCTTCAGGAGGGAGTTGAGTTGTGGTGTCGGCTGTATGCTCTGAGCTTGAGGAGGAGATATTGGAGGCTCAGGGGATGCCCCTGTAGGACCTCCAGGGAGACTGTTTGTTCCAGATCAGTTAAGACAAAAGGTTATCGAGGCACATCATAATTCTGCTTTGGCAGGACACCCAGGGAGTAAAGCAACTGTGGATCTCGTTTCTCGCCGGTTTTGGTGGCCTAACTTAACCCCTTCACCCCCAAGGGTGGTTTGCACGTTAATGACCGGGCCAATTTTTACAATTCTGACCACTGTCTCTTTATGAGGTTATAACTCTGGAACGCTTCAACGGATCTTCGCGATTCTGAGATTGTTTTCTCGTGACATATTGTACTTTATGTTAGTGGTAAAATTTCTTCCATATAACTTGCGTTTATTTATGAAAAAAACGCAAATATGGTGAAAATTTGGAAAATTTAGCAATTTTCAAACTTTGAAATTTTATTCCATTAAAACAGAGAAATATGTCACAGAAAATAGTTAACAAATAACATTTTCCACATGTCTACTTTACATCAGCACAATTTTGGAACCAAAATTTTTTTTTGTTACGAAGTTATAAGGGTTAAAAGTTGACCAGCGATTTCTCATTTTTACATCAAAATGTACAAAGCCATTTTTTTTAGGGACCACCTCATATTTGAAGTCACTTTGAGGGGTCTATATGGCAGAAAATACCCAAAAGTGACACCATTGTAAAAACTACACCCCTCAAGGTACTCAAAACCACATTCAAAAAGTTTATTAACCCTTCAGGTGCTTCACAGGAGCTGAAGCAACGTGGAAGGAAAAAATGAACATTTTACTTTTTAGTCACAAAAATTATCTTTTACAAACATTTTTTTTATATTCACAAGGGAAAAAGGAGAAAATGGACTGATAAAGTTGTTGTGCAATTTCTCCTGAGTACGCCGATACCCCATATGTGAGGGAAAACCACTGTTTGGGCGCACGGCAGGGCTCGGAATGGAAGGAGCGCAGTTTGACTTTTCCAAACCAAAATTGGCTGGAATTGAGAACGGACGCCATGTCGCGTTTGGAGAGGCCCTGATATGCCTAAACAGTGGAAACCCCCCACATGTGACCCCATTTTGGAAACTAGACCCCCTAAGGAACTTACCTAGATGTGTGGTGAGCACTTTGAACCCCCAAGTGCTTCACGCAAGTTTGTAATGTAGAGCCGTGAAGAAAAAAAATCATATTTTTTCCACAAGCATGATGTTTTAGTCCCCAATTTTTTATTTTCTCAAGGGTAAGAGGAGAAATTGGACCACAAAAGTTGTTGTACAACTTGTCCTGAGTACGCTAATAGCCCATATGTGGGGGGGAACCACTGTTTGGGCGCACGGCAGGGCTCGAAAGGGAAGGAGCGCGGTTTGACTTTTCCAAACCAAAATTGGCTGGAATTGGGAACGAACGCCATGTCGCGTTTGGAGGGCCCCTGATGTGCCTAAACAGTGGAAACCCCCCACATGTGACCCCATTTTGGAAACTAGACCCCCTAAGGAACTTACCTAGATGTGTGGTGAGCACTTTGAACCCCCAAGTGCTTCACGCAAGTTTGTAATGTAGAGCCGTGAAGAAAAAAAATCATATTTTTTCCACAAGCATGATGTTTTAGTCCCCAATTTTTTATTTTCCCAAGGGTAAGAGGAGAAATTGGATCACAAAAGTTGTTGTCCAACTTGTCCTGAGTACGCTGATACCCCATATGTGGGGGGGAACCACTGTTTTGGGCGCACGACAGGGCTCGAAAGGGAAGGAGCGCCGTTTGACTTTTCCAAACCAAAATTGGCTGGAATTGGGAACGAACGCCATGTCGCGTTTGGAGGGCCCCTGATGTGCCTAAACAGTGGAAACCCCCCACATGTGACCCCATTTTGGAAACAAGACCCCCTAAGGAACTTATCTAGATGTGTGGTGAGCACTTTGAACCCCCAAGTGCTTCACGCAAGTTTGTAATTTGGAGCCGTGAAGAAAAAAAATCATATTTTTTCCACAAGCATGATGTTTTAGTCCCCAATTTTTTATTTTCCCAAGGGTAAGAGGAGAAATTGGACCACAAAAGTTGTTGACCAACTTGTCCTGAGTACGCTGATACCCCATATGTGGGGGGGAACCACTGTTTGGGCGCACGGCAGGGCTCAAAAGGGAAGGAGCGCCGTTCGACTTTTCCAAACCAAAATTGGCTGGAATTGGGAACGAACGCCATGTCGCGTTTGGAGGGCCCCTGATGTGCCTAAACAGTGGAAACCCCCCACATGTGACCCCATTTTGGAAACTAGACCCCCTAAGGAACTTACCTAGATGTTTCGTGAGCACTTTGAACCCCCAAGTGCTTCACGCAAGTTTGTAATGTAGAGCCGTGAAGAAAAAAAATCATATTTTTTCCACAAGCATGATGTTTTAGTCCCCAATTTTTTATTTTCCCACGGGTAAGAAGAGAAATTGGACCACAAAAGTTGTTGTCCAACTTGTCCTGAGTACGCTGACACCCCATATGTGGGGGGGAACCACTGTTTGGGCGCACGGCAGGGCTCGAAAGGGAAGGAGCGCCGTTTGACTTTTCCAAACCAAAATTGGCTGGAATTGGGAACGAACGCCATGTCGCGTTTGGAGGACCCCTGATGTGCCTAAACAGTGGAAACCCCCCACATGTGACCCCATTTTGGAAACTAGACCCCCTAAGGAACTTATCTAGGTGTGTGGTGAGCACTTTGAACCCCCAAGTGCTTCACGCAAGTTTGTAATGTAGAGCCGTGAAGAAAAAAAAATCATATTTTTTCCACAAGCATGATGTTTTAGTCCCCAATTTTTTATTTTCCCAAGGGTAAGAGGAGAAATTGGACCACAAAAGTTGTTGTCCAACTTGTCCTGAGTACGCTGATACCCCATATGTGGGGGGGAACCACTGTTTGGGTGCACGGCAGGGCTCGAAAGGGAAGGAGCGCGGTTTGACTTTTCCCAACCAAAATTGGCTGGAATTGGGAACGAACGCCATGTCGCGTTTGGAGGGCCCCTGATGTGCCTAAACAGTGGAAACCCCCCACATGTGACCCCATTTTGGAAACTAGACCCCCTAAGGAACTTACCTAGATGTTTGGTGAGCACTTTGAACCCCAAAGTGCTTCACGCAAGTTTGTAATGTAGAGCCGTGAAGAAAAAAAATCATATTTTTTCCACAAGCATGACGTTTTAGTCCCCAATTTTTTATTTTCCCAAGGGTAAGAGGAGAAATTGGACCACAAAAGTTGTTGTCCAATTTGTCCTGAGTGCGCTGATACCCCATATGTGGGGGTAACCACTGTTTGGGCGCACGGCAGGGCTCGAAAGGGAAGGAGCGCCGTTTGACTTTTCCAAACCAAAATTGGCTGGAATTGGGAACGAACGCCATGTCGCGTTTAGAGGGCCCCTGATGTGCCTAAACAGTGGAAACCCCAGACATGTGACCCCATTTTGGAAACTAGACCCCCTAAGGAACTTATCTAGGTGTGTGGTGAGCACTTTGAACCCCCAAGTGCTTCACGCAAGTTTGTAATGTAGAGCCGTGAAGAAAAAAAATCATATTTTTTCCACAAGCATGACGTTTTAGTCCCCAATTTTTTATTTTCCCAAGGGTAAGAGGAGAAATTGGACCACAAAAGTTGTTGTCCAATTTGTCCTGAGTACGCTGATACCCCATATGTGGGGGGAACCACTGTTTGGGCGTACGGCAGGGCTCGAAAGGGAAGGAGCGCGGTTTGACTTTTCCAAACCAAAATTGGCTGGAATTGGGAACGAACGCCATGTCGCGTTTGGAGGGCCCCTGATGTGCCTAAACAGTGGAAACCCCCCACATGTGACCCCATTTTGGAAACTAGACCCCCTAAGGAACTTATCTAGGTGTGTGGTGAGCACTTTGAACCCCCAAGTGTTTCACTAAAGTTTATAATGCCCTGGCGTGAAAAAAAAAATATTTTTTTTTCCCACAAAAGTGATTTTTTTAGTCCCCAATTTTTTATTTTCCCAAGGGTAACAGGAGAAATTGGACCCCAAAAGTTGTTGTCCAATTTGTCCTGAGTACGCTGATACCCCATATGTTGGGGGGAACCACTGTTTGGGTGCACGGCAGGGCTCGGAAGGGAAGTAGTGACGTTTTGGAATGCAGACTTTGATGGAATGGTCTGCGGGCGTCATGTTCCGTTAGCAGAGCCCCTGATGTGCCTAAACAGTGGAAACCCCCACACAAGTGACCCCATTTGGAAACTAGACCCCCTAAGGAACTTATCTAGGTGTGTGGTGAGTACTTTGAACCCCAAGTGTTTCACTAAAGTTTATAATGCCCTGGCGTGAAAAAAAAAAAAAAAAATTTTCCCACAAAAGTGATTTTTTTAGTCCCCAATTTTTTATTTTCCCAAGGGTAAGAGGAGAAATTGGACCGTAAAAGTTGTTGTCCAATTTGTCCTGAGTACGCTGATACCCCATATGCTGGGGGGAACCACTGTTTGGGTGCACGGCAGGGCTCGGAAGGGAAGTAGTGACGTTTTGGAATGCAGACTTTGATGGAATGGTCTGCGGGCGTCATGTTCCGTTAGCAGAGCCCCTGATGTGCCTAAACAGTGGAAACCCCCCACAAGTGACCCCATTTTGGAAACTAGACCCCCTAAGGAACTTATCTAGGTGTGTGGTGAGTACTTTGAACCCCCAAGTGTTTCACTAAAGTTTATAATGCCCTGTGTGAAAAAAAAATATTTTTTTTTTTCCACAAAAGTGATTTTTTTAGTCCCCAATTTTTTATTTTCCCAAGGGTAACAGGAGAAATTGGACCCCAAAAGTTGTTGTCCAATTTGTCCTGAGAACGCTGGTACCCCACATGTGGGAAAAAACTGTTTAGGCACACGTCGGGACTCGGAAGGGAAGTAGTGACGTTTTGGAATGCAGACTTTGATGGAATGGTCTGCGGGCGTCATGTTCCATTTGCAGAGCCCCTGATGTGCCTAAACAGGAAAAAAACCCACAAGTGACATAATTTTAGAAATTAGACCCCCAAGAAGCTTCTCTAGATGTGCCCCCCTTCTGGAACTAATCTTTCCTGTAAAGTAAATTAGTAGTGCATGGAGGTGTGGTACAATTTGAAGCAATCCTTCATACACAGGCCAGGTTTTTCGGGGCAGGTGTCGCACTGATAAATGGTGTCCTTGCGTATTCCCCTCTTGTAACACACTCGGCACCTTTTTTGCGACTTACCTTTTTTTGCAGTTTGCGGGACCTCCCCCGGGAAATGCTGGCCTGGTACAATACGAGCACCTTCAGTTCCGGAAGTACTGGGGCCCTCTCCTTCCTGAGCGCCAAACATCAGGGCCTTGATCACTACCTCCTGGAACTGAAGGTACGACGTATTGGTATGGCGTGCACATCGTGACAGCAGGAAAGCGTTGAGCATTGCCATTTGGACGATGTGCACGGACAGCTTCTTGTACCACACCTTGGCCTTTCTCAAAGCACTGTATGGTTGGAGGAGTTGATCAGAGAGATCAACACCCCCCATGTATTTGTTGTACCCAAGTACACAGTCCGGTTTGCGGACCTGTGTAGAGGTACCCCGTACAGTGCTGAGGGCGCTGCCATCACCGTGTATGGTGGTCAAGAGAAGGACATCCCTCTTGTCCTTGTACTTGACCACCAGAAGGTGGTCGCTACATTGGGCTCTGCTCTCACCCTTTCTGAGCATCTGCCCAAGCAGCGTCTTCGGGAGGCCCTTCTGATTTTTGCGGACGGTACCGCAGGCTGCGGTACCACGCGCAAAGAGGGATTTGTGGAGTGGGATGCTGGTATAAAAGTTATCGGTGTAGAGGTGATAACCTTTATCCAGCAGTGGGTGAACCAAATCCCACACAATTTTCCCACTCACTCCCAGGACAGGAGGACACTCAGGGGGTTCAATCCTGGTGTCCTTTCCTTCGTAAACTCTAAAACGGTGAGTGTACCCTGAGGTACTCTCACACAGTTTGTAGAGTTTGATTCCGTACCTTGCCCTCTTGTTGGGCAGGTACTGACGGAATCCGAGCCGTCCCTTAAAATGAACCAAGGACTCATCCACGCAAATGTCCCTTTTGGGCACGTACACTTCAGCAAACTTTTTGTTGAAGTGTTCGATGACCGGCCGAACTTTGAACAGACGGTCAAAGTTGGGGTCATCTCGTGCGGGACACTGTGCATTATCGTTATAATGCAAGAATTTCTGGATGGCCTCAAAACGCGTCCGGGCCATGACCATTCGGAACACTGGAGCGTTATATAAAATATCAACACTCCAATATTGCCGAAGTTCTGGCTTCTTCAAGATCCCCGTGTGAAGGACCAGGCCCCAAAACTGCATCAATTCAACTGCGTCTACAGGAGACCAGTTAGAATATGATGAACGGGGGTTTTGCTCCAAAAATTGACGAGCGTACAAATTTGTTTGCTCCACCATGTGGTTAATAAAATCCTCAGAGAAAAAGACTTTGAAAAAGTCTATTTCTGTGAGGCCAGTGGTGTCAAACCTGATTCCTGATTCTGCCACAAAATCAGGAATCAGTGGCTCGTAATTTTCGGGGGGCGAGGTCCACACGGGATCCGCAGTGGGTTGCGCTGGTTCGGCTTCGGCTTCATCTTCGTCTTCTGGAATGGGGGCAGATGCCTCATCTTCTGTCCTGGGGCGTCTGCGTGGTGGTTCCGCAGGACCCGAGGAGGAAGATGAGGAGGGGGAAGAGGAAGAGGAGGAGGAAGAGGAATCTGAAAAATAAAGAAATGTGGGATCCTCTCCCTCGCTATCAGTGTCGGAGGCAAGAAAAGCGTATGCCTCCTCCAATGAATAGCGCTGTTGGGACGAACGGGACGGGTGGGACATTTTTTTGTAAATGTGGTGCTTGGGTGTACTTTATTGATAACTGTGTATGTGTGGGGGGGGGGATAGTGCTTGGTGTAAACTATGCTGAAAAGAAAAATCTAAAAGAAAAAAAAAATGGGGAGAAAAAAATGCCTGCGAAAAGAAAAGTCTAAAACAGCAGGCCCTAGCTCTGATAAGTGAACTGCGTCACTTATCAAAGTTCGGTGGCTGCTAGATGTGGCGCAAGGAGGGGGTGAAAAAAAAAAAAAGGGAAAACAGCCGGCACGAGATCTGATAAGTGAACTGCGTCACTTATCAAAATTCGGCGGCTGCTAAATGTGGAAACGGAGGCGGCGCAAAGGCGGGTGAAAAAAAAGGAAAAAAAAAAAGAAAAGGATAACAGCCGGTGCGAGCTCTGATAAGTGAACTGTGTCACTTGTCAAAGTTCGGCGGCTGCTAGATGTGGCGCAAAGGGAGTGGCGCAGGGAGGGGGTGAAAAAAAAAAAAACAGGAAAACAGCCGGCACGAGATCTGATAAGTGAACTGAGTCACTTATCAAAATTCGGCGGCTGCTAAATGTGGAAACGGAGGCGGCGCAAAGGCGGGTGAAAAAAGAAAAAGGAAAAAAAAAAAAAAGAAAAGGAAAACAGCCGGTGCGAGCTCTGATAAGTGAACTGTGTCACTTGTCAAAGTTCGGCGGCTGCTAAATGTGGAAACGGAGGCGGCGCAAAGGCGGGTGAAAAAAGAAAAAGGAAAAAAAAAAAAGAAAAGGAAAACAGCCGGTGCGAGCTCTGATAAGTGAACTGTGTCACTTGTCAAAGTTCGGCGGCTGCTAGATGTGGCGCAAAGGGAGTGGCGCAGGGAGGGGGTGAGAAAAAAAAGAAAAGGAAAACAGCCGGCGCGAGCTCTGATAAGTGAACTGTGTCACTTGTCAAAGTTCGGCGGCTGCTAGATGTGGCGCAAAGGGAGTGGCGCAGGGAGGGGGTGAAAAAAAAAACAGGAAAACAGCCGGCACGAGATCTGATAAGTGAACTGAGTCACTTATCAAAATTCGGCGGCTGCTAGATGTGGAAACGGAGGCGGCGCAAAGGCGGGTGAAAAAAAAAAAAAAGGAAAACAGCCGGCGCGAGCTCTGATAAGTGAACTGCGTCACTTATGAAAGTTCGCCGGCTGCAGGGTGTGCGCACGGAGGTGGCGCAAAGGGGGCTGAGAGCACGAGTGTTAATCGGTGAAATGCGTCACCAATCAACGCTCGGCGGCTGGGTGTGCGCACGGAGGCGGCGCAAAGGGGGGGTGAAAAAAAGGAAACCCGCCGGACGCGAGCTCTGATAAGTGAACTGCGTCACTTATCAAAGTTCGCCGGCTGCAGGGTGTGCGCACGGAGGTGGCGCAAAGGGGGCTGAGAGCACGAGTGTTGATCGGTGAAATGCGTCACCAATCAACGCTCGGCGGCTGGGTGTGCGCACGGAGGCGGCGCAAAGGGGGGGTGGAGGGGGTAAAAAGAGGGGGAAGGGGGATGGGGAGGGAGGAAGAGAGGGATCAACACTTACGGTTGTAGTCTCTCTTCTTTTTTCTATCTTCTTTTCTTCTTTCTTCTTTTCTTCTGTCTTCTGTCTTCAGCACTACAAGGCCCAGCACAGGAGAGATCTGTTGTATGACCGCTCTGCAGGAATCCTCAGCAAGTGTGAGGACCCCTGCAGAACGGTCACTCACAGGTCAGAGCCAGGTGAGACAGGTCACAGAGCGGTCAATTCGCTTCTGTGACCTGTGATTGGTGGGATCCATCATAACAAGATCCCACCAATCAGAGCTCTCCTGGTTACCCTGGCAACCTGCCCAGGATCGGAGCTCACAGCTCCGATCCTAGGCAGGTCACAGCCAGGGCAGCAGCCAGGTCACCTGCAGGGCACAGCGCGGTCACACAGCGATCAGACCGCTGCTGTGCCCTGTGATTGGCGCGATCGACGATGTCATCGATCGCGCCAATCAGCTCCTGCAGGCCCTACAGGGCCTGTCCTGAGCCTCCACAGCCGGATCGGTGCTTTTACAGCACCGATCCAGCCAGGATCGGTGCTATTACAGCACCGATCCGGCATGTCAGCAGCAAGGCACAGCGCTCCTGCGCCGCGGCTGTGCCTTGCGATTGGCGCGATCGACGATAACATCGATCGCGCCAATCAGCTCCTGCAGGCCCTGCTAGGCCTGTCCTATGTTCCGGCCTAGGATCGGTGCTTTTATAGCACCGATCCAGCAGGAACCGGCAGGGCACAGCGCGGTAATACCGCTTCTGTGCCCTGCGATTGGCGCGATCGATATGATCGGCGATCGCACCAATCCAGGGGGGTCTGCATAGTGCTAGACCCAGGCCTAGGATCGAGTACATCGGTACTCGATCCTAGCCTGGGATCTCACTGTTTCAGCCCATCTGATTGGCTGAAACAGTGAGAAAGGCTGCGATTGGCTGTTCAGAATTGAACAGCCAATCACAGCGATCGGGAGGCCGGAGAGGGGAGGACGCAGCCCGGGATGCCGACGTCATCTTCCTAGAGGTAAGATGGCGTCGGAATTTTAATGCGATCACCGCGACTTTAGTCGCGATGTCGCATTAAAGGGCATGACGTACTATTCCGTCCATGGGAATTAGGTCCAGGGTCACATGGACGGAATAGTACGTCTGATGGCAGAGAGGGGTTAAATAAAGAGGTGGTAACTTTTGTCGCGTCCTGTGGGGTATGTGCGCGCTCTAAGACCCCACATACCCGTCCGTCTGGGGCCCTTTTACCGTTGAAAATCCCGGAGCGTCCATGGACCCATCTGTCTATGGACTTCATTACGGACCTCCCTCCGTCTTCAGGTAAAACTGTCATACTAGTTGTAGTTGACAGGTTCAGCAAAATGGCACATTTTATTGCTCTTCCTGCTCTTCCTAATGCTAAAACTCTGGCGCAGGTGTTCATTGGGGAGATTGTGAGACTTCACGGGTTGCCTTCCGATGTGGTGTCGGATCGGGGGTCTCAGTTTGTGTCCAAATTCTGGAGGGCATTTTGTTCTCGTCGGGGGATGCAGTTGTCATTTTCTTCGGCTTTTCATCCGCAGACTAATGGTCAGACAGAGCGTCTGAATCAGAGCTTAGAGACATATCTCCGGTGTTTTGTCTCAGAGAACCAAGAGGACTGGTCTTCTTTCTTGCCTCTGGCAGAGTTCGCTCTTAACAATAGGCGGAGCGAGTCCACTGGTAAGTCCCCGTTTTTTGGGGCATATGGTTTTCACCCCCAGTTTTGTACTTTCAATGGGGGGGCTCTTCTGGGGTTCCTGAGGAGGAACGATTTTCGTCGTCACTTGCTTCAGTGTGGAGAGGAGTGCTTAATAATCTGAGCACTATGGGGAACCGATACAAACGTATGGCTGATAGGAGGAGAGTGTCTGGTCCGGACCTAAGTGTGAACGATCTGGTATGATTGTCTACCAAGAATATAAAACTTAAGGTTCCCTCCTGGAAACTGGGTCCCAGGTTCATCGGGCCATACAGGATCAGTTCAATAATTAAT
Source organism: Oophaga sylvatica (assembly GCA_033576555.1). Lineage (NCBI taxonomy): Eukaryota > Metazoa > Chordata > Amphibia > Anura > Dendrobatidae > Oophaga > Oophaga sylvatica. Next base: position 32,608 of record JARQOD010006079.1, on the reverse strand, counting down.
CCGGTGGCTTTCCGTCTTGACCTCCCTCCTACGTTTAAAATCCACAATGTGTTCCACAAATCGTTGCTTAAGAGGTACGTGGCACCAGTTATACCGTCACCTCTACCTCCTCCTCCAGTGGTGGTCAATGGTAATTTGGAGTTTCAGGTATCGAAGATCATTGACTCACGTCTGAATCGCCGGTCCCTTCAGTACCTTGTTCATTGGAGGGGGTATGGTCCTGAGGAGAGGATGTGGGTTTCTGCGTCGGATATTAACGCAGACCGATTGGTTTGGGCCTTCCACACTACTCACCCAGATAGACCAGGCCCTGAGGGTCCAGAGGCCCCTCGTAGAAGGGGGGGTACTGTCACGGGTGTGTCGCGGCGGAGATCGTCGCGATTGCACACCCTGACTTCGCACAGCTGAGTTTCTGGTGCTGGGTGTTTTTCAGCACTGAGGGAGTTAATTCTTTCTCTCTCAATGCTGGACAGACCAGCCTCGCCCAGCTGCGATTGATGTTTTGTTAATTAGCTTCCTTCATATACCTGCTGGTCTGCTGGGGAAGTTGCCGGTGAAAGCATTCATTCAGACCAGCAGAGCGGATCGTTTCTGAGAAGACTTAAGCTAAGAGTGCCTGTTGTTGTTTTTCCTCTCCTCGCTTATTGTTTATCTTCTTAACCTTTTGTGTTCCTCTGTAGTGGAAGTTTTGTATGCAAGGCAGTGTTTTCTTTACCCCCTGTCTGTCTCATTTGTATTTGACTGTGTGTAAGCTGTTGCCTGCCCATTCCCTGTGGTGGTAATCAGGGTCCTTCTCAGGACTAGATTACAGTGGTCAGGGATCTACAGGAGACAGGGTTACGCTGGCGGCCTGGACCTCTGTACCATTAACAGTACCTCCAGGTAGAGGGACTAGTCAGGACCCCAGTTCAGGGTCAGCATAGACCCCGGTCCACCTCTATTCTGAGACAGCGTTTCACGTGCACAGTATAGACCCACAATACATTGGATATTATGTCAGGTAAGACATTGCTGGCAGATTCTACGTATACATGTTGATATTTTCTATAATATGAAATATAGAGTGTTGTCTCATTAGATATATGTTACTATCATAGAATTTATCTGTTATACGTCGTGACACGATCTCTCTGTCTCGCACCGGTGGACTGGACTCTACAGAAGGGGTTCTCTTGGATTCAGCCAATTCTTCACGGATCTGTTTAATCTCCTTCTTCAAGTCTTCAACCCATTGGGGAGCAGCAGCCGTGGTGGCGGCTACCTCCCGGCTCCATGCCTTCCCCACCGGCACTACCAGTCCCTGCTCCTGCTCGCGCATGCGCGCCTCACTCCCGACCTCAGAGAAAGTCATGCCTGGCTTTACCTGAATGCGCTCTCATATGGCCTGCTTCATCATCACGTCACTGGTCTCTAAGCACAACGTCAATTGGACCTACGCCTATGCCATCCTTCCGGACAATGGCAGTATGGAGTTCCTGCAAGGCATTCATAAACTGCGTCACGGTCTCCCCCTCACTTTGAACCCAGTGGAACAGTCACATGTGCAGCTCCCCTACGTCAGTGGGGTCCCTATGCGTCTCCTCAAGTATAAGTAGAACTTTAGCCAGGGTATCTCTCGTTTGGGGGGCATAAGCATAACAGAGTCCCGTGCCTCCCCCTCTAGGGCCATCACTGCTATCTCTGCCTCCAGGACCGGCGTCATGGGGTGCATCCACATCATCCCTCGGATGCACTCAGTCCAACTCCACAACATAACATAACATTATTCCCAGAGAATTTGGGCAAATTATTTAACATGGCTCCCAGGGAGATGCTAGACCTGGGGCCTCCCCCAACTGCTTGGTCTGCCACCTCCACGCCATTGTGCGACATCCTGCCGACTACGCCACTTGTAATAAACTGCAGGTACTAGGGATGTCGCCACGGATCCGAAACAGACCAAGAGTTAAAGGTTTATTTACAGGGATTTTCTCTCCGTGCAGGGAACAGCAGTAGGGGGTTAAATGTGACAGTGTAAAACAGTAAAGCAGCACAATGAAACTGAAGAGAGCAATAAAACGGTTATGCAGAGTTGAAACGGTTAAACTCAAATAGTTATAACTTATCAGTCCGGTGAAAGCTTGATTGCAGAGTCTACTTCTCCCACGTTGGCACCGACAACAGCGGTGCTTGCAGACTCTAAAGTCTCTGCTCTAGATGAAGTTGGGACCTCCAAGGGTTAAAGCAGGGAGCTGAAGCAGAACCTGGGTCTCCTTGCTCTGAGTCTCTGTGTGATACCCCGCCTGTCTCACAGCGGGAACGATGCTGCGCACACTGTTAAGTCTCTTTGCCACACTCAGGGGCTCCGGCTCGTCACTGCGGTCCCTGGGACTGTGCGCTCATGACACTGTCTCTGCTCTGTCAGGGGAGAAGTCTCCTCTGGTCATGGAGGCTAACGAGTCCACGTACTCACATACGGCGCTCTCAACGCCTTGTCCTTCAGTCTCAGTCCTTAGACGGGGAGTTCTCTCTCTGGGAGTGCGTGCTGCAGCCTTCTCTCTGTCCTGCGCGCTCTGCTCTCTGTCTCGCGTGCTCCATTTTCGCGCCCTCACCCCACACAGTTTCCTGTTCACCGCCCCTTCTTTCCAGTCACTGCCCCCCACAGTCACATGGTTCTGTTGGTCCAGGCCAGAAAGTCTGCTGTCTGGCTAGATGGTTCCAGACATGGTGCAGGAGAGGTAACCCCTTTTGGGCTCTTCTTCCTCTTCACCCCCTTACATCCCCATCCTCTAAAATTCTATGCCACAACACGTCTGATTATCTCCTATATTCTGAGCTTTTAAGTGGAACTTGAAACTCATCTTTTCAGAACAGCTTACAGCCTGCAATAACTGCTCACTACTACCAGAGCTCACCAACATTGGAGCTACTGCAGACCCTGAACCTACTGTCTCCTTCCCCATTATCCTGTAGAATGTAAAGCCACAAAGTGAGCATCCTATCCCCTCTGTACCTGTCTGTCTGCCACTATTAGTTTTTTTATTGTAATTTCTATTGGTATTTTGTATGTAACCTCTCCTCATATACAGCACCATGGAATCAATGATGCTCTAAAAATAAATAATAATAACCCCCCACATGAACATTCGCCCAGTCCTCGTTTCTTCCCTCCTTGTCGGTCTGCACACAGCACAAAGCTACAGCACTTGGCACCTGTGTTTCGACATCATCATCACAGATGTACTCTGGTGGTCCACTGACCGTTTGCGCTACCCCTCCCATGTAATCATCCTTAAACAGAACAAGTAGTTTGGCATCACTGCACTCAATCTCTTCCACTTGTGGGACAGATATATGTGTATGATTCATGAAACCGCAGCCAGCAGAGTCATCAAAAAGAATTGACTGCTGCATTACTTGGGGCTCAGACTACTTGCCTGATTTGCAAGGAGTGAGGTGGGAGACAGATGCCCATAGGCCGCAGTGTATACTCCTTCAGTGTATTGTTCACTGGCTCCACTTTTTCTCCTCTTCCCCTCACTATTGGGGTCCCTCAGGGTTCAGTCCTTGGCCCCCTTCCCTTCTATCTCTACACAACCCCAATCGGACGAACCATCAGCAGATTTGGCTTTCTATACCATTTTTATGCTGATGACACACAACTATACACTTCATCCCCTCATCTTACCCCCGCTGTATTACAGAACATCAGTGACTATCTGTCCGCAGTCTCCAACATCATGTCTGCTCTCCATCTGAAACTTAACCTTTCTAAAACTGAACTTCTTCTGCTTCCGCTGTCTACTCCCTAAAGCTGACATCTCCCTCTCTGTGGGTGGCAATAAAGCATAGGCGGCAGGCTCACTGTCTGGGTGTTATGTTTGACACCTATCTTTCCTTCACCTCCCATATACAATCTCTTGCCTGCTCTTTCCACTTACACCAAAAGAGCATCTCTAGAATCCACCTCTTTCTCACCATGGAAACAATAAATACCCTCACTGTTGCCCTGATCCACTCCCACCTTGACTAGTGTAATGCTCTATTCATTGGCCTCCCCCTCACTAGACTTTCCCTTTTCAGTCCATCCTTAATGCAGCATCCAAGGTCGTCTAGCTGGCTAATCGGTACTCAAACACGTCCGCTCTTTGCCAGTCATTGAACTGGCTGCCCATACATTACAGTATCTAATTTAAACTGCTTATTTTCACCCACAAAGCTCTACAGTGCGGCACCCCCCTACATTTCCTCCCTCACTTCTGTTTATCGGCCTACCCACTCGATACGCTCCACAAGCGACTTTTGACTAATATCTGCACTAATCTGTACCTCCCACTCCCAGCTCCAAGACTTCTCACGAGTTGCACCAATACTCTGGAATGCTCTACCCCAATAAATCAGGACTAATCACAACTTAAACAGTTTTAGGCGCTCCCTAAAACACATCTGTTTAGAGCAGCTTATCATGTTCCCTAATCGAAGTCCTTTATATATATTATATTATATATATATATATATATATAAAACCATTCACTTTCTCTGAACATAACTCTCCATCAAACTCCACCGCACCCAAAAGCACCACACATACTGGCTGGTGACAACCTTATGCAGCTTTTATCTATCCTCATTCCCTCAAGATGGCTGGACCATCATTGTAAATAAGCCCCTGTACCTTGAGTCTCCCCCCCACCTCATTGTAGATTGTAAGCTATTACGGAGAGGGTCGGCATTATCTTTGCTTTAATTATTGTATTATCTTTAACTTTGTTACTTATGACTTGTATATGAACTGTTGAATTGTAAAGTGCTGCAGAATATGTTGGCGCTATAAAAATAAAGATTACTATTTTTGTGTGTAAGTAAAGTTTTTTTCTGTCCACTCTTCCATAAAAGTCACCTAATGGATTGTACAGCTTATTATGGTCGTATGAACAGATACTCCATTCTCTGCTTGAGAACTCTGCAGCTCCTTCAGGGTTACCTTTGGTCTTTGTGCTGCCTGCTGCATCTCTGATTAATGCCCCCCTTGCCCACGCTGAGAGTTTTTTTGGGCCACTCTCTTGGCAGTTTTGTTGTGATACTATGTTATTTCCATTTGATGATAATGGAGTTGATGGTGCTCCGTGGGATCATCAGAGATTGGGATATTATTTTGTAACCCAACCCTGACTTGTTGTTGACAGTAGATTATTCAGGATACTCTCTAAGCGTGTGACAACAGAACTTGTTTATTCAGGAACAATCAGGAACAATATATGATAAGCCTAATCAGGAGTAAATCATTTGTGTGTCTCTATCTGTGCAGCATCTACAGCAGGCTGCTTCTCTCATACACAGACACAGGAAAAACAGCAAATACAGTCACATGCTATCCCTGTGTGAGCCTCTGGGAGTTTTCTTTTTTTCTAACTTTATAAACAGCATAAAAATCTAGCAACTGAACACTCAGACAGGAATGGAGTTGTTGCACCAAACATATTCCAGCACCCCCACTCAACAACTACTTATCCTGTTAGTCCCATTGCGGTTCTGAAGTTCACAAACTTGGCTCTTGATAATGGCTTTATCATACCATTGGCTATCATCTTGTCAGACTCGCAATAAACAAACTCGAGTACACCACGTTCCATGTTTACATCAATGTGCTTAGTCCTTGCACTAATCTTCTCAATGTTGGCAAATTTAATGCATCCTTGGTTGTCCTCATAGATAACTGTTGGTTGAGCTAATGGCTTGCTGAAATCTTCCAAAAGTTGTTTCAACCAAATTACTTCTTGACTTGCATAAGCAGCAGACATATATTCTGCTTCGGTTTGAACAACAGCAGCATGGAAAAAAAGCAACAGAACAAAACCAAAAATTAATGATATATTCAAATAAATATATGTCCAGAAACACCACTCAAATAAATCATAATTAACCAAGAGAACCAAGAGTCATCAGTGTTATACTAAAATAGAAACTTTATTAAATGTCTACAAAATCACATAAATAGCATAATGATAAAGAAACATATGGTAACGGTGCAGAGGAACAGGTGCGGTAAATCTCCTGAGTCAGCGACAAAATATCAAAGAGTTGCAGAGTATATGGTGGCTAGAAAACCTAAGGGCAGAAAAGCCCAGCCATTGCAGACAGAAATCCATACAGTGCCATAGTAAGAAACATAGTGAAAATGCCCTAGAGGTAAATAGGCATAGTAGCCAAGGTATGAGGCATCCAGACTAGCAAAAAATGCCTGCAAAAAAGGTTAATGCTCACCGTTGGTAGTGTGGAGAGACAGGAGAAGAGGCGCACCAGAGATGTCACCCCGACGCACGTTTCGCCGGCACACAGGCACAGCTTTTTCAAGGGGATGGTAAAAACATGGGACAAGGGCCTTTAAATATCCCACCCATATGTGTCACATGGTTGCATCTGATCAATCAAAGACAGGCACAGTATATGATGTAACGCGCCAGAGGGTAGTGGCTATCAGGACGTCAGGACGCCTCAGCACGGACCAGGGGAGCTTCCCAGGCGCGCGTCAGAGGCCTGAAGACGCCCACAAGTGCCACATGGTTATATCCAACCAATGAGGGCCGGTTATAGTCGGCGCATGCGTCATAGTGGTCCGGTGACTCCCAGCAGAGAAGACGTCATGCATCTCGACGTACGCCAAGGGGAAGTCCCGGCGCACGCCAGAGGCATGGAGACGCCCCTCCACCAGGGAAACACCGGAGCAGCAGCGAGGCGCGCGCACCACCGGTGACCACACTGGAAGGCATGAGTGGTAAATATGTCTAAGAGGGCCAGATCAAAGAACATGTGGAAAAATCATGTGTACTATATAGAAAGCCTATACATCTGCATTTAAATATCGTAAATCAAATACAATCATACATGTCACAAAAAAAAGGACAATGTCACAAAAAACAATTATAATGCGATATGGGCTAGATGATGAAGAGTGATGAATGATAATTCACACGAAGTCCAATCATAGCTTCATCATAGAAAATCATCACAAGGGAGGCAGATATAAGGCCAGAGTGTTGTGAATAGGCTGGAAATGAGTTCTGAGCAGAAGCTCCCTCTGGTGGTTACAAACGGTACTGGACTGTCCAGTGAAGATTGTGAGGATTGGGAATCAGGTGTTACTGACTGGTCTTATATAAGGGAGTCGCCTTCCCATCAGGGTTGCCGGTGATCAATTGTTCTGGTCTCAATCCTTGATTCCTGTTTCCTTGGTAGCCTGCTGTGTCGTGTCTGAATCTCCTGCTAACAGATAAGACATTTTCTTCTTTTTGTTTTTGTGCTTGATTTTTGCATTTTGTCCTGCACTTCTGTGGGGGCCTTCTGGGTCCCCTCTGGGGGCTTTTGCCTCTCAGTTCAGTTCAGCCACTGATGTTTGTACATTTGCTTTTTCCAGTTTTTTCAGTGGCTGCTGTTTTGTTTTTTGTTACACCAGAGAACTAATTTAGGTGGTAGAGGTCGTGTGATCTCAGGTGTTTTTGAAATTAGTAGAGTTGGTGCTTTTCAGGGTTTTTTGGGATTGCAGTAAGTGCCCTTCCTATCCTTTTCTATTTAGTAAGTTTGGGCCCCAACGTTTGCTCATACTATTTTCTGTCTGTGTCAGTATTTCTTCTTGTCTAACTGCAATTACATGTTTGGGGGCTTTCTATGTTCTTTGGGTATCTGCTCCGGGGCAGATAGCTTTCCTCTTTCTATCTTTAGGTGTAGTTAGTTTCTCAGGCTGTGACGAGGCGTCTAGGACCAACGTAGGAACGCTCCATTGCTGCCTCTAGTTGTGGTGGTTAGTCAGGGTACTGCAATCTCATAGTTTCCAACTGCTCTGGTGTATTTCCTTTTTTGCCTGCTCTCCTCAGCTACCAAATCATAACAGTATCACCGGCCTAAACTGAAAATTATATGGTACTCACAGAAGGGAAAAATATTGTGGAAAGAAAAAAGTTGTCAGAGTTGTCAGAGATTTTTTATTTTTTTTTTCTGTTTGTTGCATTTTTTTTTTCTCCCTCTGTATCTCTGGGTGCTGAGGAGGATTTTTTTTTTCTCTCTCAATGGAGTTTGCACAGTTGTCTGGCCGTGTGGATCAGCTTGCCACTGAAGTTCGGAGTATTGCTACCTATCTTGCTGGGTTGCCTGTTGTGGAACCTAGGATTCCCATGCCAGATTTGTTTTTGGGGGATCGAGCTAAGTTTCTGAATTTCAAAAATAACTGTAAATTGTTTTTTGCCTTAAAATCTAAGTCCTCAGGGAACGCAGCGCAGCAGGTTCAAATTGTCACCTCTCTCCTGCGCTGCGACCCTCAGGATTGGGCTTTTTCCCTGACACCTGGGGATCCTGTTTTGAGTGATGTTGATGCGTTTTTTTAGGCTTTGGGGTTATTGTACGATGAGCCTAATGTCACTAATCAAGCTGAAAAAACTTTGTTGGCATTAAGTCAGGGGCTTGAGGACGCTGAGTTATACTGTCAGAGATTCCGTAGGTGGGCAGTCCTGACCAAATGGAATGACGACTCTTTGGCAGCTCTTTTTCGGAAGGGACTGTCAGATAATGTAAAGGATGTTATGGTGGGATTCCCTGTTCCCTCTGGTCTCAATGATTCTATGTCATTAGCGATTCAAATTGACAGACGTTTGCGTGAGCGGAAAGGTATGCGTGGAATAATGTTGCCTTGTGAACCTGCTTCTGAATCCATGCAGTGTGATAGAGTGGTTTCTGGGGCACAGCGTCATGAATTTCGAAAGCGCAATGGGTTATGTTTCTACTGTGGTGATGCCTCTCATGCTATTTCTTTCTGCCCTAAGCGGGGAAGACGTTTTGCTCGCTCAGTTGTCTTGGGTAGTGTTCAGACTAAGTTTTTATTAACTGTTACCCTGATATGCTCTCTGTCCTCATTTTCTGCTCAGGCTTTTGTTGATTCTGGAGCAGCTATTAACCTGATGGATTTTGATTTTGCTAAACGTTGTGGGTTTCCCTTGATACCCCTACGGAAGTCTATTCCCTACTGGGGATCGATTCTACCCCTTTGGCTGAGAATAAACCTCAGTTCTCTACTCAGGTGATAATGAGGGTAGAACCTGATCATCAGGAGAGTTGCAAATTTTTGGTTCTGTATAATCTGCATGACATTATCGTACTGGGTTTCCCTTGGTTACAGTCTCATAATCCTGTTTTGGATTGGAAATCTGTGTCTGTTACCAGTTGGGGCTGCCAATGTGTTAATACCAACACTCCTGTTTTTTCTGCCTCCCCCCAGGCTCAGGATGTTCCTGACTTTTTGATTGATTTTTCTGATGTGTTTAGCGAAAGTAAATCTGCATCCTTACCTCCCCATAGGAGCTATGACTGCGCTATTGAATTAGTGCCTGGTAGTAAATTCCCTAAAGGTCGCCTTTTTAACTTGTCTGTACCTGAACATGACGCTATGCGGTCTTATATCAAGGAGTCATTGAAGAAGGGTCATATCAGACCATGCTCTTCACCTTAGGTGCCGGTTTTTTCTTTGTGGCCAAAAAGGATGGTTCATTAAGGCCGTGTATTGATTATCGTCTCTTGAACAATATTACTGTAAAATATCAATATCCATTACCCTTGATCTCTGATCTGTTTTCCAGGGTGAAAAACGCTACTTGGTTTACCAAGCTTGACCTCAGGGGGGCATATAACCTTATTCGCATTAAGCACGGGGATGAATGGAAGACTGCATTTAATACACCTGAAGGGTATATTGAGTACCTTGTGATGCCCTTTGGGCTCACTAATGCTCCCTCTGTCTTCCAGTCCTTCATGAATGACATTTTCAGGGATTTTGTGGATAAATTTCTGATTGTTTATTTGGATGATATCTTGATTTTTTCCAATGACTGGGACTCTCATGTAAAACATGTTCGGACTGTGTTCCAGATTTTGAGAGAGAATGCTCTGTATGTGAAGGGATCAAAGTGTCTTTTTGGCGTTCAGAGGATCTCATTTCTGGGATTCATTTTGTCCTCAAGAAATATTCCTATGAGAGTGGCATCTCCTAAATTTAAGCCTAGGTTCATTGGACCTTATAAGATCATGGAGATTCTTAATCCTGTTTCTTTTCGTTTGCTTCTTCCAGGGACATTTAAGATCCATAACGTGTTCCACAAGTCCTTGTTGAAGAGGTTTGTTGAGCCAGTGGTTCCTACTACTGTGCCTCCTGACCCTGTTTTGGTTGAGGGCAATCTGGAGTATGTGGTTGAGAAAATATTGAATTCTCGTTTTTCTAGACGGAAACTCCAGTATTTGGTTAAATGGAGAGGTTATGGTCAGGAAGACAAATCTTGGGTGTTTGCTTCGGACATCCATGCTAGGAGACTCATCCGTGCGTATCATAGAACTCATCCTGACTGACCTGGTTGCTCAAATGAGGGTTCGGTGACCCCTCCTCAAGGGGGGGTACTGTTGTGAATAGGCTGGAAATGAGTTCTGAGCAGAAGTTCCCTCTGGTGGTTACAAACGGTACTGGACTGTCCAGTGAAGATTGTGAGGATTGGGAATCAGGTGTTACTGACTGGTCTTATATAAGGGAGTCGCCTTCCCATCAGGGTTGCCAGTGATCAATTGTTCTGGTCTCAATCCTTGATTCCTGTTTCCTTGGTAGCCTGCTGTGTCATGTCTGAATCTCCTGCTAACAGATAAGACATTTTCTTCTTTTTGTTTTTGTGCTTGATTTTTGCATTTTGTCCTGCACTTCTGTGGGGGCCTTCTGGGTCCCTTCTGGGGGCTTTTGCCTCTCAGTTCAGTTCAGCCACTGATGTTTGTACATTTGCTTTTTCCAGTTTTTTCAGTGGCTGCTGTTTTGTTTTTGGTTACACCAGAGAACTAATTTAGGTGGCAGAGGTCGTGTGATCTCAGGTGTTTTTGAAATTAGTAGAGTTGGTGCTTTTCAGGGTTTTTTGGGATTGCAGTAAGTGCCCTTCCTATCCTTTTCTATTTAGTAAGTTTGGGCCCCAACGTTTGCTCATACTATTTTCTGTCTGTGTCAGTATTTCTTCTTGTCTAACTGCCATTACATGTTTGGGGGCTTTCTATGTTCTTTGGGTATCTGCTCCGGGGCAGATAGCTTTCCTCTTTCTATCTTTAGGTGTAGTTAGTTTCTCAGGCTGTGACGAGGCGTCTAGGACCAACGTAGGAACGCTCCACGGTTGCCTCTAGTTGTGGTGGTTAGTCAGGGTACTGCAATCTCATAGTTTCCAACTGCTCTGGTGTATTTCCTTTTTTGCCTGCTCTCCTCAGCTACCAAATCATAACACCATAGTCCCACGAATGTATGTGGAGAAGTGAAAACTAAAAAAGAAATTAAGAGTTAAAAACAAATAAAATAACAATAAAAAAGGGACATCACTAAATGACGGGCATCCAAGAGAGGAAGGAGGCAATGTCCTACAAAAAGGATGCAAAGTTTAGTGATTCATTGAGACCATTGGGGACGATGGTGTCCAAAACGACCATCCACTGTGCCTCCATCTGAGCCAAGATTTTTTATTATCCCCACCTCGAATCCCGAGGTGGAGAACATCGATTCCTCGTATCTTAAGTACTGTAGTGTCGCAATTATGGTCACTTTTAAAATGTTGCGGAATGGTCTTAAGGTCCGAGGAATCATGGATGGATTTTGCTGCACCAATGTCACGTACGTGCTTCCTCACCCTAATCCTTAACTCCCTGGTGGTAAGGCCAACGTATATCCTGGGGCAGCTACAGGTAGCGTAATATATCACGTTAGTGCTGCCGCAGGATATACGCTGGCGTATATCAAAGAATTTTTTTCCATCAGAGGATGAGAAGGTGGAGCAACGCACGGCATTGGCGCATGCTAGGCAATGGCCACAAGGAAAGAAACCAGGTGTGGGGCCACGAGTTCCGAAATAATTTCTAGGGGTAGGAAGATAGTGGCTCCAGACCAATAGATCGCTCAAATTTTTAGAGCGACGAGATGTCAAAGATGGGAAGTCACCCAAACAGGAGGCCAGAGAGGGCTCGGTTTTCAGCACCTCCCAGTGTTTAGAAATGATCTGGCGAATGCCAGACCATTCGTGGTTGAATGTGGTGATAAATCTAATGGGACCATCATCACAAGTCCGTCTGTCACGTTGGGTATTATTAAGGAGATGGCTGCGTGGAGTCCTCCTAGCACGGTCTTACCCGTGCTTAATGCACCTATTGCTGTATCCACGGGCTTTAAAACGGTATCTCAGATCATCAGCCTGTGTCTCGAAGGTCGTATCTGAGGAGCAGATCCGCCTCATCCGGAGGAACTGTCCGACCGGGACGGCCCTAATCGTGGCAGGATGGTGAGCAGATGTTGCATGTATCAAAGAGTTGACCGCAGTGGGTTTCCTATAGACGTCCGTCCGGAAGCGACGGGACTCGTCAACCTCCAGACAAACGTCAAGGAACTCCACTTTGGTACAACTGTGATTATAGGTTAGATGAATATTTAAAGAATTTTGATTTAGCTCAACCATAAAATCCATCCTATCCCACAACATCAGGATGTCATCAATGTATCTGAACCAGTACAGCACATGGGAAGCGGCCGGCACGCCCGCATCGCCAAACAAGAATCTCTCCCAGGAACCCAGGAAGAAATTAGCATATGCGGGCGCACAGGCCGCGCCCATGGCTGTACCGCGCTTCTGCAGATAATAGTTGTCCTCGAAGACAAAAAGGTTGTGGGTAAGGACGTAGTGCAGCAGCTCGAGGATAAGCTCACACAGAGGGCCGTCCAGGTCGGAAGACCCCAGGAAGAGGCGGACCGCTGCCAGACCGTGAGAATGATCAATACATGTGTACAAAGACTCCACATCAGCCGTCACCAAAATTGTGGACTTGTCCACAAGGATGCCATCAATCCGTGCCAGGACGTCCGTTGTGTCATCGACAAAGGAAGGTAGGGTCTCCACAATCGGTTTTAGATAGAAGTCAATGAATTTACATGTCATATCGCAGAGACCGCCAATGCCCGACACAATGGGACGTCCTGGCGGATTGAGGGGATCCTTGTGGATTTTGGGAAGAAGGTAAAAAGTCGGAATCTTCGGGTATTTAACAATTAAGCCATCGAGGACTTTTTTGGTGATAATGTTTGCCTCATAGGCTCTATAAAGGATATCATGGAGTTCCAGCGAGAAGGAGGAGAGGGGACAGTATGTCAATTTGGAGTACGTGTGAGGATCCTTTAATTGACGGAACGCTTCACGTTCATATTTTTCACAGGGCCAGATCACGATGTTCCCCCCTTGTTAGCAGACTTAAAGACCACATCAGAAAGTGACTGTAACTGCGACAGTGCACGACGTTGGTCAGAGGTCAAGTTATCAAATCTGCGGTTGGTTGGTAATTTCTTGAAATCTTCGGTAACCAATTTTGTGAGATATCTATGGCCGGGCATAGTGACAAGGGGGGGAACCTCGTTGATCTAGGCAGAAGTGATGTAGGTAACCTACTTGTAGATGGTGTGGTTTGTTCCTCGAGAAGCTCCTCCAGATTGTGTAAAGCCTCCCTCTCGGTGTCACTCCATGACTCCGATGATTGGCCACGAGAATGCAATTTTCTGAGTAGGAGCTTGCGGGAAAAAAGATATAAATCCTTCACAGCTGTAAAAAAATTAAATTGATTAGTAGGTGAGAAGGTCAAGCCCCTACTCATAACTTCCAATTGAGTGGCAGACAGAACGTGATGAGAAAGGATAACCACCTGTAGCCCACTCTGGGATCCATGCTGGGAAGACTTGCCACCATTGGTCTTATTCTTAATAGTCTGACGGGTCACCATCTTCCTCCCACCAGAAATGTCAGCAAACTGGTCATTGGCTTGAGAGGTTTTAGATGTTGAGTCATCATTATTAGAAAAATTAGACCGTGTGGATGCAGAGCGTGATCTAGAATATAAAGAATTTCTGTATCTAGGACGAGAGCGGTTATTAGTGTTTCGCCAGCAATAGACCCTTGATAGCATTTTGTCCTGAGTATCAATTTTATACTTTTTAGATTTAGTGGTCTGGATTTCAAGAGCCCACTTCTGTAAATCTGCATCAACAGCGTCATTAAACTTTTTTAGATTTTCACAGGACATCTCACGCCTTAATATGACCTGGGCTGACTCAATCTCTTTTTCAAGTGTTTCCATTGTCTTCAAATTCATCTCTTTTAGTATGGTCATGAACCCAATGGAGCAAGTGTCAGCTAATTGCTCCCATCGGTTCTTAAAGGATTCCTCTTGAATGGGAAACGAGGGAAACACCTGAATACGTAAACCTCTAGGTATAAGGTTGGTTTTAATATATTTATCCAGGAACTCGTGGTTCCACCAAACTTTGGTACGTTTTTTAAGAAGGTCTTTAAAAAGAAAAATTGCCTCCTGCAGTTCCTTCTTGGACCCGTCATTAGGTCCATCTACACCGTCCTGTAGCGTTTCATTAATTTGGGCACGCCATGTCGCGTCACGTGCACGGAAATCCATGATAAGGCTGAATATAACTGTGAAAAACACAGACAAAATCAGTTTGAACAACAACAGCAGCATGGAAACTCCATGGAACTCCATGATATCCTTTATAGAGCCTATGAGGCAAACATTATCACCAAAAAAGTCCTCGATGGCTTAATTGTTAAATACCCGAAGATTCCGACTTTTTACCTTCTTCCCAAAATCCACAAGGATCCCTCAATCCGCCAGGACGTCCATTGTGTCGGGCATTGGTGGTCTCTGCGATATGACATGTAAATTCATTGACTTCTATCTAAAACCGATTATGGAGACCCTACCTTCCTTTGTCCGTGACACAACGGACGTCCTGGCACGGATTGATGGCATCCTTGTGGACAAGTCCACAATTTTGGTGACGGCTGACGTGGAGTCTTTGTACACATGTATTGATCATTCTCACGGTCTGGCAGCGGTCCGCCTCTTCCTGGGGTCCTCCCACCTGGACTGCCCTCTGTGTGAGCTTATCCTTGAGCTGCTGCACTACGTCCTTACCCACAACCTTTTTGTCTTCAAGGACAACTATTATCTGCAGAAGCGCGGTACAGCCATGGGCTCAGCCTGTGCGCCCGCATATGCTAATCTCTTCCTGGGTTCCTGGGAGAGATCCTTGTTTGGCGATGCGGGCGTGCCGGCCGCTTCCCATGTGCTGTACTGGTTCAGATACATTGATGACATCCTGATGTTGTGGGATGGGACGGTGCGGCAGCTCGGGGATTTTATGGTTGAGCTAAATCAAAATTCTTTAAATATTCATCTAACCTATAATCACAGTTGTACTAAAGTGGAGTTCCTTGACGTTTGTCTGGAGGTTGACGAGTCCCGTCGCTTCCGGACGGACGTCTATAGGAAACCCACTGCGGTCAACTCTTTGATACATGCAACATCTGCTCACCATCCTGCCACGATTAGGGCCGTCCCGGTCGGACAGTTCCTCCGGATGAGGCGGATCTGCTCCTCAGATACGACCTTCGAGACACAGGCTGATGATCTGAGATACCGTTTTAAAGCCCGTGGATACAGCAATAGGTGCATTAAGCACGGGTAAGACCGTGCTAGGAGGACTCCACGCAGCCATCTCCTTAATAATACCCAACGTGACAGACGGACTTGTGATGATGGTCCCATTAGATTTATCACCACATTCAACCACGAATGGTCTGGCATTCGCCAGATCATTTCTAAACACTGGGAGGTGCTGAAAACCGAGCCCTCTCTGGCCTCCTGTTTGGGTGACTTCCCATCTTTGACATCTCGTCGCTCTAAAAATTTGAGCGATCTATTGGTCCGGAGCCACTATCTTCCTACCCCTAGAAATTATTTCGGAACTCGTGGCCCCACCCCTGGTTTCTTTCCTTGTGGCCATTGCCTTGCATGCGCCAATGCCGTGCGTTGCTCCACCTTCTCATCCTCTGATGGAAAAAAATCCTTTGATATACGCCAGCGTATATCCTGCGGCAGCACTAACGTGATATATTACGCTACCTGTAGCTGCCCCAGGATATACGTTGGCCTTACCACCAGGGAGTTAAGGATTAGGGTGAGGAAGCACGTACGTGACATTGGTGCAGCAAAATCCATCCATGATTCCTCGGACCTTAAGACCATTCCGCGACATTTTAAAAGTCACCATAATTGTGACACTACAGTACTTAAGATACGAGGAATCGATGTTCTCTACCTCAGGATTCGAGGTGGGGATAATAAAAAAATCTTGACTCAGATGGAGGCACGGTGGATGGTCGTTTTGGACACCATCGTCCCCAATGGTCTCAATGAATCACTAAACTTTGCATCCTTTTTGTAGGACATTGCCTCCTTTCTCTCTTGGATGCCTGTCATTTAGTGATGTCCCTTTTTTATTGTTATTTTATTTGTTTTTAACTCTTAATTTCTTTTTTAGTTTTCACTTCTCCACATACATTCGTGGGACTCTGGCCTTATATCTGCCTCCCTTGTGATGATTTTCTATGATGAAGCTATGATTGGACTTCGTGTGAATTATCATTCATCACTCTTCATCATCTAGCCCATATCGCATTATAATTGTTTTTTTGTGATATTGTCCTTTATTTTTGTGACATGTATGATTGTATTTGATTTACGATATTTAAATGCGGATGTATAGGCTTTCTATATAGTACACATGATTTTTCCACATGTTCTTTGATCTGGCCCTCTTAGACATATTTACCACTCATGCCTTCCAGTGTGGTCACCGGTGGTGCGCGCGCCTCGCTGCTGCTCCGGTGTTTCCCTGGTGGAGGGGCGTCTCCATGCCTCTGGCGTGCGCCGGGACTTCCCCTTGGCGTACGTCGAGATGCATGACGTCTTCTCTGCTGGGAGTCACCGGACCACTATGACGCATGCGCCGACTATAACCGGCCCTCATTGGTTGGATATAACCACGTGGCACTTGTGGGCGTCTTCAGGCCTCTGACGCGCGCCTGGGAAGCTCCCCTGGTCCGTGCTGAGGCGTCCTGACGTCCTGATAGCCACTACCCTCTGGCGCGTTACATCATATACTGTCTTTGATTGATCAGATGCAACCATGTGACACATATGGGTGGGATATTTAAAGGCCCTTGTCCCATGTTTTTACCATCCCCTTGAAAAAGCTGTGCCTGTGTGCCGGCGAAACGTGCGTCGGGGTGACATCTCTGGTGCGCCTCTTCTCCTGTCTCTCCACACTACCAACGGTGAGCATTAACCTTTTTTGCAGGCATTTTTTGCTAGTCTGGATGCCTCATACCTTGGCTACTATGCCTATTTACCTCTAGGGCATTTTCACTATGTTTCTTACTATGGCACTGTATGGATTTCTGTCTGCAATGGCTGGGCTTTTCTGCCCTTAGGTTTTCTAGCCACCATATACTCTGCAACTCTTTGATATTTTGTCGCTGACTCAGGAGATTTACCGCACCTGTTCCTCTGCACCGTTACCATATGTTTCTTTATCATTATGCTATTTATGTGATTTTGTAGACATTTAATAAAGTTTCTATTTTAGTATAACACTGATGACTCTTGGTTCTCTTGATTAATTATATATTCTGCTTCGGTAGAAGATAATGCGACTTACACTTGTTTTCTGCTGGACCAAGAAATTGAATTTTCTCCTAACTTGAACAAGTAACCACTTGATGATTTCCGATCACTTGAATCTCCAGCCCTGTTATGAATGTGCTAGAGATGGTTTCTGAGCAGAGGCTCCCTCTGGTGGTTACAGACAGTACTGGGCCTTTCAGCGAGGAGTGGCAATCTGGGTTCACTGACTGGTCTGATATAAGGGAGGTTCCTCCCATGATGGTTGCTGGTGATCAATTGTTCTTGTCTCAATTGTGGTTCCTGGTTCATTTGGAAGTTTGCTGGAGTCTTGCCTGCATCTCCTGCTTTCAGATAAGATATTTTTTGCTTTTCTTTTTGTGCTTGCTTTTTGCATTGTTTTCTGCACTTTTGTGGAGGTCAGCCAGGTCCCCTCCTGGGGCCTGAGCTCCTCACAGTTTATCTGCAGCCACTGTTATTTGCTCATTTGCTTTTTCCTGTTTTTTCAGCAGCTGCGGCTTGGTTTTTGTTCACACTGAGATCTGATTTAGCGGGTGGCGAGATCGTGTGATCTCAGTATTTTTGTAATCAGAATTGTTGGATTTTTGTAGGGATTTCTGGGTTGCAGAAAGTAATCTCTCCTGTCCTATCCTATTTAGTCAGCTTGTGGCCCCAGCGTTTGCTCAGTCTATTTTCTGCCTATGTTTGTATTTTCATCTTGTCTAACCGCCATTATATGTTTGGGGGTTTCCTATTTTCTTTGGGGATCTGCTCCGGGGCAGATAGCTTTCATCTTTCTGCCTTTAGGTGTAATTATCTCTCAGGCTGTGACGAGGCGTCTAGGATCAACGTAGGAACGCTCCACGGCTACCTCTAGTTGTGTCGTTAGTTTAGGAGTCTGCAACCCATCAGTTACCAACATCTCAGGTGTTCGGCTGCCCTGCTGTTGTTCCTGTCCTCCTCAGCTACCGAAACCTAACACAGCCCAATCTGCATCCACATAACCTTTGAGAGTGAGATCTC
This sequence comes from Oophaga sylvatica, assembly GCA_033576555.1. Taxonomy (NCBI): domain Eukaryota; kingdom Metazoa; phylum Chordata; class Amphibia; order Anura; family Dendrobatidae; genus Oophaga; species Oophaga sylvatica. Next base: position 14,038 of record JARQOD010006079.1, on the reverse strand, counting down.
CTGATGCAGATATCTTAAGATTTAGCTTATGAGTTTCTTTAAGATATTGAAGAATTCTCTTAATTGCATTCCAGTCTCTTTGGCATGGCTTGCTTACACGTACAGAGAATTCCGACTGTGGCTGGTGATATCCGGATGAGTTGTGGTTGCTATGTACAGAAGCGCCCCCACTGATTGTCTGTAACTCTCATTGCTGGGTAGCAGATCTTCTTCTCCTTCCAACTTTAGGTACGATGGGAACATTGGTGTTGACGCACCTTTGGCTTCTGAAAGGCGGCTAGCTGGGAAACCTTTGTTTGGCCTTTCTGATCTCCTGACTGGAGGTTGACTTGGTTCTTCTGTGTCTTCCTTTTGGTGGCTTCAGAGCTTATCCACACTTCAGTGTTTTCCTTTTTGTTTTCCTGGGTTTGGTGATTGAGATTCTTGTTCTTGCTTCTTAGGTTGAATAACTGGTGTAACTTCATGGAATTTGAGCGATACAGAGTTTTCATCAATCACTACAAATCTGCTGATTGGTAGTGTGTTGGTCTCTGGATTCTGTATCCCTTTTGAGTTTCGCCATAGCCTACCAGGACTCCTTGCTTTGCGTGTGATTCCCACTTGGAACGTTTTTTTTGGGAACATACACAAAAGTTTTGCTTCCAAATATCCTGAGGTGCTTCAGACTAGGCTTCTCGCAGTTCCATAGCTCATATGGAGTTTTATTTGTGGCTTTACCTGGCACTCTGTTTTGAAGATATCATAACAAAGAAAAAGACACATGCATAACCAGGAATCACCAAACAAATATAGTCAAAACATATCAAATTTATTGAAAAGACAAACCATAGTAAACACACAATTTAAAAACATCTAAAAGCACTCATTGCGTATACAAAAAAATTCATAATAAAGAATACAATATTCAAGAGAAACACCCACATATCTATAATCAAACAATAAATGCTGCACTATATATATAGGTTATAGAATACGGGCAAAAAATATACCCATGTTGTCATCACCATCATAAGGTGATCCCTGGTTATACATGTGTCTTTTTCTTTGTTATGGTCTCTAGTTTTTTCCACATGCAGGGGTGATCCCGTTTATCTGATATTTATTGTTTTCAGGTGGTGCACACTTTATTTAATATTTGGCTACTGTTTTGAAGATATCAAGCTGCATGATGGCTTCTCCCCAATACGTTGTAGGTAGATTTGCATCAAACAACATACTTCTTCCACTTTCACAGTGAGAACTGTTCTTTCTCTCTGCAATGTCATTTTGTTCTGGGTTGCATGGAATGGTAGTCTGGAATACGAGTCCATTCTTTTTCAAAATGGTTTGCACCTTACCAATTGTATATTCGGTTCCATTATCTGCACGCAGGGTTTTTGGCATTCTTCCATATTTGTTAAACACTACAGCAAGATATTCTTCAAGTTTCTGTGGAACTTCATCCTTAGATATGCTCAGCAGGTACAGTCATGGACAAAAGTTTTGAGAATGACACAAATATTAATTTTTACAAAGTCTACTGCTTCACTTTTTCTAATGCCAATTTGCATATACTCCAGAATGTTATAAAGAGTGATCAGCTTAACAGCAATTACTTGCAAAGTTAATATTTGGCTAGAAAATGAACTTTATCCCCAAAACACATTTCAACATCATTGCAGCCCTGCCTTAAAAGGACCAGCTAACCTCTTTTCAGTGATTGCTCCATTAACACAGGTGTGGGTGTTGATGAGGACATGGCTGGAGATCAATCTGTCATGATTAAGTAAGAATGACACCATTGGACACTTTAAAAGGAGGCTGGTGCTTGGCATCATTGTTTCTCTTCTGTTAACCATGGTTATCTCTAAAGAAACACGTGCAGTCATCATTGCAATGCACAAAAATGGCCTAACAGGGAAGAGTATCGCAGCTAGAAAGATTGCACCTCAGTCAACAATCTATCGCATCATCAAGAACTTCAAGGAGAGAGGTTCCATTGTTGCCAAAAAGTCTCCAGGGTGCCCAAGAAAGACCAGCAAGCACCAGGACCGTCTCTTAAAAGTGTTTCAGCTGCGGGATCGGGCTACCAGCAGTGCAGAGCTTGCTCAGGAATGGCAGCAGGTAGGTGTGAGTGCATCTGCACCCACTGTGAGGCGGAGACTCTTGGAGCAAGGCCTGGTCTCAAGGAGGGCAGCAAAGAAGCCACTTCTCTCCAGAAAATACATCACGGACAGACTGATATTCTGCAAAAGGTACAGGCAGTGGACTGCTGAGGACTGGGGTAAAGTTATTTTCTCTAATGAATCCCCTTTTCGATTGTTTGGGACATCAGGAAAACGCCTCATTCGGAGAAGACAAGGTGAGCGCTACCACCAGTCTTGTCTCATGCCAATTGTTAAGCATCCTGAAACCATTCATGTGTGGGGTTGCTTCTTAGCCAAGGGAATCGGCTCTCACAGTCTTGCCTAAAAACACAGCCATGAATAAAGAATGGTACCAGAATGTCCTCCAAGAGCAACTTCTCCCAACCCTCCAAGAGCAGTTTGGGGATCAACAATGCCTTTTCCAGCATGATGGAGAACCTTGCCATAAAGTAAAGGTGATAACTAAATGGCTCAAGTAACAAAACATAGAGATTTTGGGTCCATGGCCTGGAAACTCCCCAGATCTTAATCCATTGAGAACTTGTGGTCAATCATCAAGAGACGGGTGGACAAACAAAAACCTAAAAATTCTGACAAAATGAAAGCATTGATTGTGCAAGAATGGACTGCTATCAGTCAGGATTTGGTCCAGAAGTTGATTGAGAGCATGCCAGGGAGAATTGCAGAGGTCCTGAAGAAGAAGGGTCAACACTGCAAATATTGACTTGCTGCATTAACTCATTCTAACTGTCAATATAAGCTTTTGTTACTCATATGTTTGCAATTATATTTCTGTCTGTGATAAAAACATCTGTCAAACGCACACATAAAAACCAGAGGGCAGCAGATCATGTGAAAATATAATATTTGTGTCATTCTCAAAACTTTTGGCCATGACTGTACACATCATATACACAGCACATGCATGCTGGACAAGTATTGCACACAATACAGATACCTCACACACAAGTATTACACACACTATAGATACCTCACACACAAGTATTACACACACACTACAGATAACTCACACACAAGTACTACACACACTACAGATACCTCACACACAAGTATTACACATACTACAGTCATATTACACTACAGATCTAAAACTATTAACACTACAGATAACTACACACATCTACACATAGTAATTTACACATACTACAGATACCATACCTCACACACTACAGATACAACACACACTACAGATATCTCACACACTACAGATATATCTCACACACACACACATACATACTACAGCTACCACACACAAACACATCTCACACACACACACACACACACACACACACACACACACACACACACACACACACACACACCAGTTACCTCATACACACATCACACACTCTCCTCTGTGGTGCAGGAGAGGCTGATGTCCATGTGCAACTCTTCAACTTCTCCTGCTGACAGAAGTACTGTCCCGGCACATCCCCGATCTCTCCTCTGCTGGGGAAGCAGATCAGAGTAGGAGAAGCTGTCACTGAAAGGAGGTCAGGGTGGTAGTCGTGGCAAGGATCTGCTGCGTCACCACACCCTGGCTTCCCACTGAGAAAACATAAAGTAGAACCCTCACTTTAGATTCAAGGTTTCCTTCTGCTTTATCCATCCGGGCTCCCAATTCCCGATTCTCACAAATGACTCCAGAATCCATGTCCATGCTTAACAGTTTAACTTTACTTAGCAGCAGGGTTCTTATTACAGATGCAGCACAGTTCTCATGCAACGACATTCCTGGAGCTGGCAATCTCTGCCTAGTCCGACAATCTCTGTCTTCTCACAGCAATCTCTGCCCCATTGGACAATCCCTGTCCCATCTGACAATCTCTGTCTCTCCTGGCAATCTCTGCCTCACTGGACAATCTCTGTCCCTTCTGACAATCTCTGTCTCTCCTGGCAATCTCTGCCTTGCTGGACAATCTCTGTCCATTCTGCAACATACGTGCCTTTAGGTACACAATCTTCCTCCCATTCCCCTTGTCCCGTTTCAATAGGAAATAGTAAAGGCTCGCCATCTCAGCTTCACCTAATCCCGGCCGTAGGTCCAGGATCCTCCTTGGAATGGTTACCGTTTAAGATGGTGACCACTTGCATGCCACTACAGCCTGGGGTCTGTTCTTGCCTTATCAACCTTACCCCACGGCTATCTTACTGTCCTCTTTCACTGCTGCATCACAACTCGCCACCACTATTCTATCCCTAATCCTATGCACAATACATGTCAAGTACATACACATTACAGCAACAGTAGATGAATACATTAACAGTCATAGAGAATATGGAACTGCGCGCAATTTAATGTAAACATTGTACAAAGAGGGGGACGCATATGACAGCCTCTATTATCCCCCATACATCACCGTGCTGACTAGAGCTACTTCCCTATCTCTCCCAGGGATCACACACAGGCAGGTATGCAGCATGCTGACCTTTCATCTTAAGTACTGCTGGCTCTCTGCACTGTTCTCTGATGCTGCTACTGGCCAGCTTCAGACAGAGAGAGGCAGGTGTCCTGTGCGCGCCGCAGCGGTATTTTCAAACTTCTGACTAGGTCCTGTGTGCACGCTGTCTCCTGCTTGCCGGCACTGAGGAGGGCCGCAGCTGCGCGCGCATGCACGAGAGGGGGCTGCGCTCACGCACTGACGTGGGCCACTGCGGCTCTTGTCAGCGCGTGCACCAAGAGTGAGCGCACACAGGGCCTAGTCAGAAGTTTTAAAGGGCCGTTGGCCCATTTTGTAGCTCAGAGCCGCCGTCCCACTGGGCATCTGCCCGCCTTGGCAGATTGCCAATTCGGGCCTGACTGCAATCAAGTGTTTGCAATAACTGGCACTGAATCTTTTACAATGCTCTGCAGGAATTTTTGCCAACTCATCTTTGCAGAATTGTTGTAATGCAGCCATATTGAACGGTTTCCAAGCATGGACCGCCTTTTTAAGGTCATGACAGCATCTCAATCGGATTAATGTCAGGACCTCAGAAGTAGATTTGCTGGTGTGTTTTGGAGCATTGTCCTGCTGCATACAGTGGGTACAGAAAATATTCAGACCCCTTTACATTTTTCACTCTTTGTTTCATTGCAGCCATTTGGTAAATTCAAAAAAGTTCATTTTTTTCTCATTAATGTACACTCTGAACCAAATCTTGACTGAAAAAACAGAAATGTAGAAATTTTTGCAAATGTATTAAAAAAGAAAAACTGAAATATCACATGGTCATAAGTATTCAGACCATTTGCTCATACACTCATATTTAAGTCACATGCTGTCCATTTCCTTGTGATCCTCCTTGAGATGGTTCTACTCCTTCATTGGAGTCCAGCTGTGTTTCATTTAACTGATAGGACTTGATTTGTAAAGCACACACCTGTCTATATAAGACGTCACAGCTTACAGTGCATGTCAGACCAAATGAGAATCATGTGGTCAAAGGAACTGGCCAATGAGCTCAGAGACAGAACTGTGCAAGGTACAGATCTGGCCAAGGTTATAAAAGAATTTCTGAAGTACTCAAGGTTCCTAAGAGCACAGTAGCCTCCATAATTCTTAAATGGAAAAAGTTTGGGACCACCAGAAGTCTTCCTAGACCTGGCCATCCAGCCAAACTGAGCAATTGTGGGAGAAGAGCTTTGGTGAGAGAGGTAAAGAAGAACCCCAAGATCACTGTGGCTGAGCTCCACAGATGCAGTAGGGAGATGGGTGAAAGTTCCACAAAGTCAACTATCACTGCGGCACTCCACCAGTCAGGCCTTTATGGCAGAGTGGCCCGACGGAAACTTCTCAGTGCAAGAAACATAAAAGCCTGCATAGCGTATGCTAAAAAACACATGAAGGACTCCCAGACTATGAGAAATAAGATTCTCTGGTTTGATGAGATGAAGATAGAACTTTTTGGTGATAATTCTAAGCGGTATGTGTGGAGAAAACCAGGCACTGATCATCGCCTGCCCAATACAATCCAACAGTGAAGCATGGTGGTGGCAGCATCATGCTATGGGGGTGTTTTTCAGCTGCAGGGACAGGACGACAGGTTGCAATTGAAGGAAACATGAATGCGACCAAGTACAGAGATATCCTGGATGAAAACCTCTTCCAGAGTGCTCTGGACCTGAGACTTGGCCCAAGGTTCACCTTCCAATAAGACATTGACCCCAAGCACAGAGCTAAAATAACAAAGGAGTAGCTTCAGAACAACTATGTGACCATTCTTGACTGGCCCATTCAGAGCCCGGACCTAAACCAATTGAGCATCTCTGGAGAGACCTGAAAATGGCTGTCCACCAATGTTCACCATCCAACCTGATGGAACTGGGAAGGATATGAAAGGAAAAATGGCAGAGGATCCCTAAATCCAGGTGTGAAAAACTTGTTGCATCATTCCAAGAAGACTCATGGCTGTACTAGCTCAAAAGGGTGCTTCTACTCAATACTGAGCAAATGGTCTGAATACTTATGACCATGTATCTTTCAGTTTTTCTTTTTTAATAAATTTGCAAAAATTTCTATATTTCTGTTTTTTTTCCAGTCAAGATGGGGTGCAGAGTGAGTGTACATTAATGAGAAAAAAATTAACTTTTTTGAATTTACTATATGGCTGCAATAAAACAAAGAGTGAAACATTTAAAGGGGTCTGAATACTTTCCGTACCCACTGTGACTCAAGTGTACTTCAACTTGAGGTCACAAACACATGGCAGGACATTTTCCTTCAGGATTTTTTGATAGACAGCAAAATTCATGGTTTCATTTACCACAACAAAGGTCCTGAAGGTCCAGGTCCTTAAGCAGCAAAACAGCCCCAGACTATTACATTACCACAACCATATTTTAGTGTTGGTATGATGTTCCTTTTCTGAACTGCTATGTTAATTCTATGCCAGATATAATGGAACATACACCTTCCAAAAAGTCTTGGGGATCATCAAGATGTTTTCTCTCAGAACTGAGATGAGCCTTTATGTTCTTATTGCTCAACAGTGGTTTTCATCTTGGAACTCTTCCATGGAGGCAATTTTTGCCCAGCTTATGGTGGAGTCATGAACACTGACCTAAACTGAGGCAAATGAGGCCTGTAGTTCTTTGGATGTTGTGGGGTCTTTTGTGACCTCTTGGATGAGTCATCACTGCGCTCTTGGTTTAATTTTGTTCTGCTGGCCACTCCTAGGAAGGTTCACCACTGTTCCATGTTTTTGCCAGTTGTGGATAATGGCTCTCACTGTGGTTCGCTGGAATCCCAAAGCTTTAAAAATGGCCTTATAACCTTTTCCAGACACATATATCTCAACTACTTTGTTTCTCAATTGTCCCAGAATTTCTTCCTATTGCGGCATGATGTCTAACTTTTGAGGATCTTGTGGTCTACTTCACTTTGTCAGGCAGGTCCTATTTAAGTGATTTCATGATTGAGAACAGGTGTGTATTTTTCCCTTAATAATAAAGACCTTCATTTAAAAACTGCATTTTGTTTTACTTGTGTTACCTTTGTCTAATATTTTAATTTGCTTGGTGATCTGAAACATTTAGGTGTGACAAACATGCAGAAGAATACGAAATCAGGAAGGGGCAAGCACTTTTTCACACAACTGTATAGATAAAGTATGTATATGTATGTACACACTATATGCTGCATATGTACATTTATATGTGTGTATATTTTGTGTGTGTTTGTACGTGTACATATACAGTATATAACATAGTAACATAGTTAGCAAGGCCGAAAAAAGACTCTTGTCCATCCAGTTCAGCCTATATTCTGTTAGAATAAATCCCCAGATCTATGTCCTTCTAAAGAACCTAATAACTGTAAGATACAATATTGTTACGCTCCGGGAAGACATCCATGCCTCTTTTGAACCCCTCGACTGAGTTCGCCATCACCATCTCCTCATGTAAAGAATTCCAGATTTTCACTGCCCTAACAGTAAAGAATCCTCTTCTATGTGGGTGGAAAAACCTTCTCTCCTCCGGACGCAGAGAATGCCCCCTTGTGACCGTCCACTTTCCTTGGTATAAACAGATCCTCAGAGAGATATTTGTATTGTCCCCTTACTGTATATACTTACTAGCTGTTTCCAGCCAGCTAACGCTCGGCACACTCATTGCTATCTAATTAACGCCTGAACAAATGGGTTGATATCTCTGATTAAACAGTCAATAGTATTCATTATGTCCCTCTTGCATCCTTCATTTTGCTTGTTATTTAATCGTTGAATGTTTGCATACTCAGGATCCAATATGTAGAGTTGTGAATATGAAGGAGTATCAGATCTAAAGAAAGCACAAATATATTTTTAATGATTAAAAAAGAGTAAGAATGAATTAAAAACATACATTTAATTGTCTTCAGGTCTTTTACCTTAGAGAAGTTGATGTACAGTGGTACACTTGTCCGTGAATGACTAAAACGGGTGGGCCACCAGAAAATGTCATTGACTGAAATCCAAAGGAAGCAAAGGCAAAAGCACTGTTGTACTTTCTGATGTTCTTTCTAAAATTGTTTGCCTCATTCGTATCTTCAGTTAACCATGCTTGAAACTGCTGAGGATATTCATTTACTTCACGTAAGTGTATGGTACCACTTCCGCAGCACGATGCAAACTTTGCACTGTGTAATTTTTCTTTCCAAAAGTGAGATGCACCGCAATCACTACACGTAACGTGTCGCTTTCCCACGTGGTGTTCACAGGGTATATTCTCTGGATTTCTTGCTGCATACCTCAAAAGTGGTGGCAGTTTACATCGACGGGCATTGATGTTTTCAACTTCCACAGGTGTCAAATTTGTTCTTCGTTGACGCTGGTTATATATATCAGCTTCCCTTCTTTCTGTCTCTCGGTTGATATAAACCTTGTGATATCTCTCTCTGTCCTTATCAATCTGCTCAGGTGTTCGTTGTTGATAACCAATCCTACGATTTTGTCGATATTGTTGTTGTCGAGCAGCTACTGCATCATTGTCCGGATTTTTCTGCGGCCTGTGAGATGGACCTAGCGACTTGTCTTGGCTCATTTTGTTTGGGAGAATGCGGATGCAATTAAATTTACGTTTACCTTGGTTGAAGTGGTTGAATTACATAGAAAGGAAGTGCTGCCTGGGGTAATGTGGGGGGGCGGAGCCTCATGTGGTAATGTGTGGGGACGGAGCCTCGTGTGGTAATGTGTGTGGACGGAGCCTCGTTGTGGTAATATATGTGGACGGAGCCTCGTGTGGTAATGTGTGGGGACGGAGCATCGTGTGGTAATGTGTGGGGACGGAGCCTCGTGTGGTAATGTGTGGGGACGGAGTCTCGTGTGGTAATGTGTGGGGACGGAGCCTCCTGTGGTAATGTGTGAGGACGGATCCTCGTGTGGTAATGTGGTTGGGGGCGGGATTATATGTGGTAATGTGGTGAGGGGCGGGATTATGTGTGGTGATGTGATGGGGGAGAGATTATGTATGGTGATGTGGTGGGGGGCGGGATTATGTGTGGTAATGTGGTGGGGGGCGGGATTATGTGTGGTAATGTGTTGGGGGGCGGGATTATGTGCGGTAATGTGGGAGGGCGGGATTGTGCGCGGTAATGTGGTGGGGTGGCGGTATTATGAGCGGTAATGTGGTGGGGAGCGGGATTATGTGCGGTAATGTGGTGGGGGGCGGGATTATGAGCGGTAATGTGGTGGGTGGGCGGAATTATGAGCGTTAATGTGGTGGGTGGGCGGGATTATGAGCGGTAATGTGGTGGGGGTGCAGGATTATGAGCGGTAATGTGGTGGGGGTGCAGGATTATAAGCAGTAATGTGGTGGGGGCAGGATTATGTGTGGTAATGTGGTGACGGGCGGGATTATGTGTGGTAATGTGGTGATGGGTGGGATTATGAGTGGTAATGTGGTGGGGGTGGGATTATGAGCGGTAATGTGGTGGGGGGGCGGGATTATGTGTGGTAATGTGGTGGGGGTGCGGGATTATGTGTGGTAATGTGGAGGGGGGGCGGGATTATGAGCGGTAATGTGGTGAGGGTGTGGGATTATGAGCTGTAATGTGGTGGGGGGCGGGATTATGAGCGGTAATGTGGTAGGGGTGGGAGTGCGGGATTATGTGTGGTAATGTGGTGGGGGGCGGGATTATGTGTGGTAATGTGGTGGTGGGCGGGATTATGTGCGGTAATGTGGTGGGGGGGCGGTGTTATGTGCGGTAATGTGGTGGTGGGCGGGATTATGGGCGGTAATGTGGTGGGGGGGCGGGATTACGAGCGGTAATGTGGTGGGGGTGCGGGATTATGAGCGGTAATGTGGTGGGGGTGCGGGATTATGTGTGGTAATGTGGTGGGGGGGCGGGATTATGTGTGGTAATGTGGTGGTGGGCTGGATTATGTGCGGTAATGTGGTGGGGGGGCAGGGTTATGTGTGGTAATGTGGTGGGGGGCGGGATTATGCACGATAATGTGGTAGGGGGCGGGATTATGAGCAGTAATGTGATGGGGGCGGGATTATGTGTGGTAATGTGGTGGGGGGCTGGATTATGTGTGGTAATGTGGTGGGGGGGCGGGATTATGTGTGGTAATGTGGTGGGTGGGCCGGATTATGTGTGGTAATGTGGTGGCGGGAGGGGTTATGTGCGGTAATGTGATGGGGGGGCCGGGATTATGTGCGGTAATGTGGTGGGGGGCCGGAATTGTGTGTGGTGATGTGGTGGGGGGCGGGATTGTATGTGGTGATGTGGTGGTGGGGCGGGATTGTGTGTGGTAATGTGGTGGGGGCGAGATTATGTGTGGTAACGTGTTTGGGGGTGGAGCTACTGTGCGGGGGGTGGGGTTAGCGAATAATCACTATGCCTCTTATATATATAGATACATGGTTATTAGATCGCTCCTCAGTCGTCTTTTTTCTAGACTAAATAATCCTAATCTCTCTGGGTATTGTAGTTAATTTTGTTGCCCTCCTTTAAACTTGCTCTAGTTCTATTAGATCCTTCAATTTAGTTCCATTACATTATATCATTACATATAGTATGTGTATATATCTGTATAAATATGTATATACTGTATATGTGTGTAATCATATACAAACTGAATATATGTGCTTCTGTGTATATGTACTATCTACTTTGTGTATACTTTATATGTGTGTATTATACAGTACATATATAAACACAATATATACTATATATTATATATATATATTCACACACATATAGTATAAGGTATATATAAAATATGTGTGTGCATGTAGTGTATATATATTTTTGCTGCATATATAGTACTGTAATTATTTATTTATTTTTACTCATTCATATAGCGCCATCATATTCCGCATCGCTTTACAGATATCATCATCACTGTGCCAATTAGGGATTACGACCTAATCATCTGTCAATATGTCTTTGGAGTGCAGGATAGTGTTGAGCGATACGATAATGCAAATATCGGCTATCGGCCGATATTAGCTCTATCGGCCTTTCGATAATTCGTTTCGATATTTTCGTCTTATCGAATACCGGAATCGGAAGTTCCCATAATTATTTGCGAGGCAATGTGATTTTATTCAGCCAATAAGGAATCCTAAGAAGTGTGGGCACATCCTGTAATGCTGCGGTCATGTTAACTAATGGCATGGCTGTGATTGGCTGCTGAAATGATGTCAGAATGCACTATAAAAGGCGCCGCCGCCATTTTAGCGTCACTGTGCTGTGAATTCAGTAAGGGACAGAACGCTGCTGTGCTGACTCTGAGGGACAGTTAGAGATTGCGATTTAGTGTACTGTGCTGTAGGCAGGCTAGCACCAACCGCTGTGTAAAGCTTCCTTTTGCCTGCAGTGTTGTTTTAACAGCTCTGCAAGGTGTGTGTGAGTGCAGGTGACGCTGCAGTTTGCTCTGCATGCAACGCTGTCTGTAGGCATCTGCACGTGTCACTCACAGACTCTTTTTTTTTTTTCTTCAGTGTATAAAAGGCGCCGCCGCCATTTTAGCGTCACTGTGCTGTGAATTCAGTAAGGGACAGAACGCTGCTGTGCTGACTCTGAGGGACAGTTAGAGATTGCGATTTAGTGTACTGTGCTGTAGGCAGGCTAGTTTACCAACCGCTGTGTAAAGCTTCCTTTTGCCTGCAGTGTTTTAACAGCTCTGCAAGGTGTGTGTGAGTGCAGGTGACGCTGCAGTTTGCTCTGCATGCAACGCTGTCTGTAGGCATCTGCACGTGTCACTCACAGACTCTTTTTTTTTTCCTTCAGTGTAATTCTTGCTGCTCCATGCAATTTAACTATTAGTGTGACGCGCTTCCATCCGTATCCAATACATTGGTTGCAAACACTATAGAAGTAGACAAAGGAGTAGCCTTTCACAGATTGTGATTTGTGAACAGTTGTGTTTCAGTGTTCACTTCAGTCTCTGCGTAATAACCACACTTAGGCCTTAAGTTATAACTTTTCTGACTTTCTTTATCAATCTACCAAGATGAAGAAGTCAGTGAGTAAGGCACGTGGTCGTGGCCGTGGAGTTTCAGCAGGGAGAGGACGTGGGGATTCTGTGTCTGCTGCCGCCCTCAGTGACACAGCATCCACCATTTATCCCGTGAGCGTTCCTTTATGCGCACTTTGGTAGGAGCTCGGCGTGCCCCCTGCTGCGGGAAGAACAAATTGAAGCCGTTGTTGGTTGGATGGCAGCCAATGCATCGACTTCAATTCCTTCCACCTCCTCTCAGGAACACAACACTGTTGAGCAACCATCTGTCTGTTCACCGCCTGTCAAATTGCCAAGGCAGTCAGAGAGTTCTGTACAGGAGCCAGCTGAGTCTCTGCTTCTGTTCTCAGAATCTGTTGGCTCGCAAACACGGGCACAGGCAAGCAGCATTCTGCAATTTGAAGAAGAGGGAGTATGCAGTGATGCGCAACAGCTGTGTCTCTCTCAATCTGAAGAGGCGGGTGAGCCAGTGCGATGGACAGCACACCGCAGAACGCATCTTATGATGATGATGAGACTCAGGTGCAAGGTTTTGTGGAGCATGGTGCTGCCCAGACCATCCAACAGCAGCAGGTGTTGGAAGAGGGTAGTGGAGATGATGAAGTCCGAGACCCAACATGGCGTGAGCAACAGCAAGGTGGTGGGAGCAGCTCTGAGGAAGAGATTGTCCCAACGGTACAAAGAGGAGGGAGAGGTAGGCTGCAGACTCGCTTGCCTGTAGCCTCCAGTTTGGCACCTGTTGGGAGCAGTTCTCTTAGAAATGTCAAAATTGGCGCTCCATGACTTGCACTGCGTGGTCCTTTTTTGACAGACTTGTAGATAATATTTGCTATGTTCAATGCAAGCTGTGTAAGCAAAAAGTTAAAAGAGGTAAAAATATCAGGAACCTGAATACCACAAATATGTGGACACATGTACGGACAAAGCACGTAGCTGAGTTCCAAAGACACACTGGAGATGTAGGCCAACCTACAGCAGCACCTACATCTTTACGTCATGTTCGAGCCTCTACCTCCAGCTCTCACACACCTGTTTTGGCTTCCTCACAGGATCTCCATGGAAGAACCTCGGTCACTGTTGTCCATAGACAAACTGTTATTCCACCCACTGCAGCAAGTTCACAGTCATCGTCACACTCCCAGTACAAAAAACAGCCATCGGTAACACAGGCATGGGATAAAAGACGGCCATACTCGGCAAACCATCCACGAGCACAGGCTCTGAATGCTGGCCTTGCAAAACTCCTGTCCCTTGAAATGCTGTCATTCAGGCTGGTGGAGACTGACAGTTTCAGGAACTTTATGGCATTGGCAGTCCCACAATATAATGTGCCAAGCCGATTTTATTTCAGCAGGCAAGCTGTCCCTGCTCTGCAAAAACATGTCGAGGGAAACATTAAACATGCGCTACTAAACGCCGTCAGTAGCAGGGTCCACCTGACCACCGATGCGTGGACCAGTACC
>JARQOD010006078.1:0-44728 GCA_033576555.1 Oophaga sylvatica | reverse complement strand
AAAAAATTATGTTTAAGTGCAAAATCCAATAATTGTATATAAATTGGATTTCGTCCACAGCAAAATTTGTTAAATTTAAATAATGCAATACCGCTTTTAGACCATGAATTTTTTAATAAAAAGATTTGACTTTCAATATTTGTGTTTAGATTCATATATATTTATCGGTTTCATCTACTTCATTTACCGTAGACTATGGACTGACTGACCACAGCATTTATACTAGACTGTGGACCGACTGACAACATGATTTAGACTAGACTGTGGACTGACTGACCACAGCATTTATACTAGACTGTGGACTGATTGCCCACAATTTTTACTCCAGACTGTGGACCGACTGACAACATGATTTACATTAGACTTTCGACTGACTGACCTCAGTATTATACTAAACTGTGGAACGCCTGACCAAAGAATTTATAATAGACTATGGACTGACTGACCACATCATTTACACTACACTGTGGACTGACTGGACACATTTACAGTAGACCTTGGACTTGAAGGACCAAAACTTTTACATTAGTCTGTGGATGAATGATCAAAGCATTTACATTAGTCTGAATACTGACTAACCACAGCATTTACACTATGTTTGGACTGCCTGGCCACATTTCAAGAAGACTTTGGGCTGACTGAGCACAGCATTTGCACTTGTTTAAGGACTTACTGACCATATCATTTACATTCGATATGGACTGCTTGACCACATTTCCACTAAAGTTTGCACTGGCTGACTATAAAATGTACACTAGTCTAAGGACTGACTGACCACAGCATTTATGCTAGGTGTGGAATTTCTGACCACATTTCCAGTATACCAGAAGAATATTGACTGAATGACCACAACATTTACGTCAGAATGTGGACTGACTGACCTCTTTTACAATGGACTGTGGACCGGTGGACAAAAACTTTTACACTAGTTTATGGACTGAATGACCATAGCATTTAAACTAGATGTGGACTGCCTTACCACATTTCCAGGACAGTTTTGACTGCTATACTTTAACATTTACACTAGTTTAAAGACTGGCAAATGACAGCATTTATGCTAGGTGTGGACTGTCTGACCACATTTCATGTATACTGTAGTCTAACTATAACATTTACAGAAGACTGTAGAATGACTGAACAGAACATATACAGTAAACTATCGAATGACTGACTACAGTTTTCACACTAAACTGGCCACAGTCCTTATACCTGAGATAAGTAATTTTAGCCCTAGTGTGTTATATTTTTCTTTGTGTATAGCATGTAGCAGGAACATATTATCACACCTTTAACTATTTACAGGTGACTGACGCCCAGTGAGATGATGGAACGTGACATTTTTACTTGTGGATTTCAAGAAAAGAATAAGAAAAATCTCATAACAGGTAATTAATACTTATATTAATTACTGATAATCGTCGTTTAGGAATAAGTTCTAGGCCTGCCGAGGTGTAATAACACCTTCCTTGTACATGAGAATATACTGTTTGTGTTTTTCACATGTATATCTTCTATACCCAACTCCTAGTAAACATAACCATATCTCAGGTACAGAGATAAGGAACATTTCTTCTCCTTATCCTCTGTCTTCTGAAATAAGAAAATGTTCCTATTTGTCATAGAATAGGATTCTTATCAGCAGTATAACATGCAATGCCTCGATTATAAGATACGGATCTCATCATTTACTCTAGACTGTGGAGCGACTGACCACAGAATTTCCATTAGATGTGAACCATGCACATCAGGGTTGGGGGGTGAGGAGACCATGCACATCAGGATTGGGGGGTGAGCGGACCATGCACATCAGGGTTTGGGTGGTGAGGGGACCATGCATACCAGGATTGGGGGGGGGCCATGCACATCAGGATTGAGATGAGGGGACCATGCACATCAGGATTGGGGGGTGAGGGACCACGCATATCAGGATTGGGGGGTAAGGGGGCCACGCACATCAGGATTGGGGATGAGGGGACCATACACATCAGGATTGGGGGGTGAGGGGACCATGCACATCAGGATTGGGGGGTGAGCGGGACCATGCACATCAGGGTTGGGGGGGTGAGGGGACCATGCATACCAGGATTGGGGGGTGAGGGGGCCATGCACATCAGGATTGGGGATGAGGGGACCATGCACACCAGGATTGGGGGGTGAGGGGACCACGCATATCAGGATTGGGGAGTGAGGGGACCATGCACATCAGGATTGGGGATGAGGGGACCATGCACATCAGGATGGGGGTGAGGGGACCACGCATATCAGGATTGGGGGGGTAAGGGGGCCACGCACATCAGGATTGGGGATGAGGGGACCATTCACATCAGGATTGGGGGGTGAGGGGACCATGCACATCAGGATTGGGGGTGAGCGGACCATGCACATCAGGATTGGGGGATGAGCGGACCATGCACATCAGGATTGGGGGGTGAGGGGACCACGCATATCAGGATTGGGGGGTGAGGGGACCATGCACATCAGGATTGGGGATGAGGGGACCATGCACATCAGGATTGGGGGTGAGGGGACCACGCATATCAGGATTGGGGGGGTAAGGGGGCCACGCACATCAGGATTGGGGATGAGGGGACCATTCACATCAGGATTGGGGGGTGAGGGGACCATGCACATCAGGATTGGGGGGTGAGCGGACCATGCACATCAGGGTTGGGGGGGTGAGGGGACCATGCACATCAGGATGGGGGGGTGAGGGGACCATGCACATCAGGATTGGGGGGTGAGGGGACCATGCACATCAGGATTGGAGGGTGAGGGGACCATGCACATCAGGGTTGGGGGGTGAGGGGACCATGCACATCAGGGTTGGGGGGTGAGGGGACCATGCACATCAGGATTGGGGGTGAGGGGACCATGCACATCAGGATTGGGGGGTGAGGGGACCATGCACATCAGGGTTGGGGGGTTAGGGGACCATGCACATCAGGATTGGGGGGTGAGGGGACCATGCACATCAGGATTGGAGGGTGAGCGGACCATGCACATCAGGATTTGGCGATGAGGGGACCATTCATACCAGGATTGGGGGGTGAGGCGACCATTCATACCAGGATTGGGGGGTGAGGGGACCATTCATACCAGAATTGGGGGTGACGGGACCATTCATACCAGAAATGGGGGGTGAAGGGACCATGCATTCCAGGATTGGGCAGGAGGTGACCTTGCATACCAGGATGAGGAATGGGGTGCCATGCATAGTAGATTTGGGTGGGGTGAGGGGACCATACATACCAGAATAGGAGTGGGGAAGCACATACCAGAATGGAGACCATGTACCTATAAAAATGCTTGCCACTCGGGCGTAGAACGGGTTCATCACTAGTAATATATAACCGCCTTAGTCTGACATGTTATGGAGTGCGTGATCTTAAACGTCTTTTTCACGTCTGAGGAGGAAAAAGATGTCGCCTTGATAATGTTTGGGCATGCAACGCACTTGCCACATGGGCTACATCCCCATTTAGATTTATTAGATTGCGAGAAAGGTAATTTACTCTGGTCATTTTTTTGATAGTGGCTATAGACTAATATGTCCCTTAAATTTTGGCTACGTTTAGCCGTGATACTTGGAGTGGAGGACAAATATTTGCTCAAAGTGGGGTCCGCCAGGAGGATAGGCCAAAATTTTGTCATAGCCCTACGCTTGAGGTTCCACTGTGAATGATATGTGGTCACCATTCTGACCCTATTGGACTCCTTAAATTGTTCAATATGTCTACCTTTTGTATTATAGACTAAATCATGTCTTCTCTGACTTTTGGCACGTTCATAGGCCAACTTGACATGTCTCTTGCTATAACCTCTAGCGAGGAAACGTTGTTTCAGATCTTCCGCTCTGTTCTCATAATCACTATCTGAAGAACAGATACGGTGAACTCGTAGAAATTGACCTGTTGGTATTGATCTGATGACCTGCGGCGGATGGGCTGATTGGGCATGCAAAAGTGAATTAGTAGAAGTTGCCTTTCGATACAGATCTGTTTGTAAAAAAAACATTAATATCTCGTTTTACTGTGACATCCAAAAAATCGATGGAGTCAGTGTGATATTGATATGTCAATTTCAAATTAAGATGATTGTTATTTAATTCCTCAAAAAAAGATTTTAACTGCTCTAATGTACCCTGCCAGATCAAAAAAACATCATCGATGTACCGCGCCCAAAATAGAACGCGGTCCATCGATGTGTGATGATCTGACAGAAACAGGTCCCTCTCCCACAGCCCCAGGAACAGATTGGCATAGGAGGGCGCAAAGGCCGCCCCCATAGCTGTTCCCTGGAGCTGTAGGTAGAGAGACCCGCCAAAATAAAAAAAATTATGTTTAAGTGCAAAATCCAATAATTGTATGATAAATTGAATTTCGTCCACAGCAAAATTCGTTAAATTTAGATAATGCAATACCGCTTTTAGACCATGAATTTTTTAATAAAAAGATTTGACTTTCAATATTTGTGTTTAGGTTCATATATATTTATCGGTTTTCATCTACTTCATTTACCGTAGACTATGGACTGACTGACCACAGCATTTATACTAGACTGTGGACCGACTGACAACATGATTTAGACTAGACTGTGGACTGACTGACCACAGCATTTATACTAGACTATGGACTGATTGCCCACAATTTTTACTCCAGACTGTGGACCGACTGACAACATGATTTACATTAGACTTTGGACTGACTGACCTCAGTATTTATACTAAATTGTGGAACGCCTGACCAAAGAATTTATAATAGACTCTGGACTGACTGACCACATCATTTACACTACACTGTGGACTGACTGGACACATTTACAGTAGACCTTGGACTTGAAGGACCAAAACTTTTACATTAGTCTGTGGATGAATGATCAAAGCATTTACATTAGTCTGAATACTGACTAACCACAGCATTTACACTATGTTTGGACTGCCTGGCCACATTTCAAGAAGACTTTGGGCTGACTGAGCACAGCATTTGCACTTGTTTAAGGACTTACTGACCATATCATTTACATTCGATATGGACTGCTTGACCACATTTCCACTAAAGTTTGCACTGGCTGACTATAAAATTTACACTAGTGTAAGGACTGACTGACCACAGAATTTATGCTAGGTGTGGAATTTCTGACCACATTTCCAGTATACCAGAAGACTATAGACTGAATGACCACAACATTTACGTCAGAATGTGGACTGACTGACCTCTTTTACAATGGACTGTGGACCGGTGGACAAAACCTGTTACACTAGTTTATGGACTGAATGACCATAGCATTTAAACTAGGTGTGGACTGCCTTATCACATTTCCAGTAAAGTTTTGACCGCTATACTTTAACATTTACACTAGTTTAAAGACTGGCAAATGACAGCATTTCTGCTAGGTGTGGACTCTCTGACCACATTTCATGTATACTGTAGTCTAACTATAACAATTTTAGAAGACTGTAAAATGACTGAACAGAACATATACAGTAAACTATCGAATGACTGACTACAGTTTTCACACTAAACTGGCCACAGTCCTTATACCTGAGATAAGTAATTTTAGCCCTAGTGTGTTATATTTTTCTTTGTGTATAGCATGTAGCAGGAACATATTATCACACCTTTGACTATTTACAGGTGACTGACGCCCAGTGAGATGATGGAACGTGACATTTTTACTTGTGGATTTCAAGAAAAGAATAAGAAAAATCTCATAACAGGTAATTAATACTTATATTAATTACTCATAATCGTCGGTTTAGGCATAAGTTCTAGGCCTGCCGAGGTGTAATAACACCTTCCTTGTACATGAGAATATACTGTTTGTGTTTTTCACATGTATATCTTCTATACCCAACTCCTAGTAAACATAACCATATCTCAGGTACAGAGATAAGGAACATTTCTTCTCCTCATCCTCTGTCTTCTAAAATAAGAAAATGTTCCTTTTTGTCATAGAATAGGCTTCTTAGCAGTATAACATGCAATGCCTCGATTATAAGATACGGATCTCATCATTTACTCTAGACTGTGGAGCGACTGACCACAGAATTTCCACTAGACTGTGGACTGACTAACAACAACATTTACACTAGACTATTGACTGACTGACCAAAGCATTTCCTATAGACTGTGGATGGACTAACAAAATTTACACTAGACTGTGAAACAACTAAACACAGAATTTACACTAGACTGTGCACTGATTGACCACAGTATTTAAACTAGAATGTGTACCAACTGACGAAAGAATTAATAATAGACTCTGTACTGACTGACCACATCATTTAAACTACACTGTGGATTGACTGGACACATTTGCAGTAGACCTTGGACTTGACGGACCAAAACATTTACACTAGTCTGTGAATGAATGATCAAAAATTTACATTAGTCTGAAGACTGACTAACCACAGCATTTACACTATGTTTGGATTTCCTGGCCACATTTCCAGAATACTTTGGGCTGACTGTGCACAGCATTTGCACTTGTTTAACCCCTTAATGTCCACTGACGTGCAGAGTCCGTCATGGCAAGGTGTCAGTTCCGGCACCAGGACGGACTCTGCACGTCATGGCTTTGATCTACCACTGCGTGTAAACACGCAGTGGTAGATCAGTGCCGACAGCTGTCACAGACAGCTGACAGGTACGGCAAGCGGTGCGGGGACCTTTGCCGTCGGTCCCCGCACCTACAGCTCTGTGCTTGGTCAGTCAATCTGACTGACCAAACACAGCAGCGATCGTGCAGGAGAAGCTGAAATTTCAGCTTCCCCAGCGCGATCAGTGCAGGAGCCGGCGCTGCAGTGGCCAGGCTTCCTGCACTGACAGCCAGGAGCGGAGCCCCCACCGCCCCTGGCTGTTAACCCCCTGACTGCTGCGATCGAGCGCGATCGCAGAGCTCAGGGGGGGAGGCAGAGGGTCGGGAGCTCCCTCTGCCTCAGATCGGCACCCTGCAATATATTTGCAGGGGCCGATCTCTGCCTTGATGACCCGGGGGTTGTCATGACAACCTCCGGGTCATTTAGCTACGGGAAGCTGCTGTGATCATTGTCACAGCAGCTTCCACTATAGTTGCAATGCATTGCAATGCCAGAGCATTGCAATGCATTGTAACTGCAATAAAAAGTAAAAAAAGTGAAAGTCCCATAAAGGGACAAGTTAAAAAAAATCATTTTTTAAAAAAAATTGTAAAAAAAATATTAAAAAATAATAAAAAAAAAATCCCCTAAAAAATACACATTTTTATGTAATAAAAAAAATAAAAAACAAAAAACATACACATGTTAGGTATCGCCACGTCCGTAAAAATCCCATCTATAAAAGCGTAACCCTAGTTAACCCCTTCAGTGAAAGCCGTAAAAAAAAACACAAAAAAGTAGTAAATTATACTTTTTCCAAGCGGTATCATTATACCGCTTGGAAAAAGTGCAATAACACGCGATCAAAAAGTCAGATATAAATAATCATGGTACCGCTGAAAACGTCATCTTGTCCCGCAAAAAACAAGTCACTATACAGCATCATCAGCGAAAAAATAAAAAAGTTATAGCTCGCGGAATAAACTGATGCAAAAATAATTATTTTTTCTATAAAATTTTTTATTGTGTAAAAAACGCCAAAACATAAAAAAAATATATAAATGAGGAATCGCCATAACCGTAGTGACCCGAAGAATAAAGCTGCTTTATCAATTTTACCACACACGGAACGGAGGAAAAAAAAAAAAAAAAAAAAACAATTCCTGAATTGCTGGTTTTTGTTCATTCTGATTCCACAAAAATCGGAATAGGAAACGATCAAAAAACGTTATGTGCCTGAATATGGTACCAATAAAAACGTCAGCTCGTCCCGCAAAAAATAAGCCCACAGATAACTCTGTCGGCTGAAATATGGAAAACTTATAGCTCTCAAAATACAGCGATGCAAAAATTTCTTACAAAAAATTATTCCAAGAAAAAGCATCTTTTAATGTGTGACAGAAGCTAAACATGAAAAAAGGGTGTAAATCTGGTATCGCTGTAATCGCACCGATCCGAGGAATAAAGTCGCCTAATCACTAATACCGCACGAGGAACGGCGTAAAAAAGAAACCAATTCTTCACCTTTTGTGGATTTGTTCATTGTGCCTCCCAAAGATCGCAGTAAGGCGATCACAGTGGTTCCCCCCCACATATGGGGTATCAGCGTACTCAGGACAAAATGCACAATAGCTTTTGGGGTCCTATTTCTCCTGTTACCCTTAGAAAAATAAAAATTTGGGGCAAAAAGGTAATTTTTGTGGAAAAAAATATGATTTTTTTATTTTCACGGCTCTACATTATAAACTTCTGTGAAGCCCTTGGGGTTCAAAGTGCTGACCACACATCTAGATAAGTTCCTTGGGGGGTCTAGTTTGCAAAATGGGGTCATTTGTGGGGGGTTTCTACTGTTTAGGCACATCAGGGGCTCTCCAAGCACGACATGACACCCGCAGACCATTCCATCAAAGTCTGCATTTAAAAACGGTGCTCCTTCCCTTCCGAGCTCTGCCATGCGTCAAAATAGTGGTTCCCCCCCATATATGGGATATCAGCGTACTCAGGACAGATTGCACAATAGCTTTTGGGGTCCTATTTCTCCTGTTACCCTTATAAAAATAAAAATTTGGGGGCAAAAAGATTATTTTTGTGGAAAAAAATATGATTTTTTTATTTTCACGGCTCTACGTTATAAACTTCTGTGAAGCACTTGGGGGTTCAAAGTGCTCACCACACATCTAGATAAGTTCCTTGGGGGGTCTAGTTTCCAAAATGGAGTCACTTGTGGGGGGTTTCTACTGTTTAGGCACACAGGGACTCTCCAAATGCGACATGGCGTCCAATCTCAATTCCAGCCAAAAAAGTCAAATGGCGCTGCTTCCCTTCCAAGCTCTGCCATGCGCCCAAATAGTGGTTTACCCCCCACATATGGTGTATCAGCGTACGCAGGACAAATTGCACAATAACTTTTGGGGTCCTTTTACCCTTTGGGAAATAAAAATTGGGGGTGGAAAGATCATTTTAGTGGAAAAGATATGATTTTATAATTTTACAGCTCTACGTTATAACCTTCTGTGAAGCCCTTGGGGGTTCAAAGCTCTCACCACACATCTAGATAAGTTCCTTGGGGGTCTAGTTTCCAAAATGGGGTTACTTGTGGGGGTATCCACTGTTTAGACACACAGGGGCTCTCCAAATACGACATGGCGTCCAATCTCAATTCCAGCCAAAAAAGTCAAATGGCGCTGCTTCCCTTCCGAGCTCTGCCATGCACCCAAATAGTGGTTTACCCTCACATATGGGGTATCAGCGTACTCAGGACTAATTGCACAATAACTTTTGGGGTCCTTTATCCTTTGGAAAATAAAAATTGGGATGAAAAGATCATTTTTGTGGAAAAAACATGATTTTTTAATTTTACGGCTCTACGTTATAACCTTCTGTGAAGCCCTTGGGGGTTCAAAGCTCTCACTACACATTTAGATAAGTTACTTGGGGGGTCTAGTT
The DNA here is from genome assembly GCA_033576555.1 of Oophaga sylvatica. Taxonomy (NCBI): domain Eukaryota; kingdom Metazoa; phylum Chordata; class Amphibia; order Anura; family Dendrobatidae; genus Oophaga; species Oophaga sylvatica. Next base: position 35,205 of record JARQOD010006078.1, on the reverse strand, counting down.
TCCAAAATGGGGTCACTTGTGGGGGTTTCCACTGTTTAGGCACACAGGGACTCTCCAAATGCGACATGGCGTCCAATCTCAATTCCAGCCAAAAAAGTCAAATGGCGCTGCTTCCCTTCCGAGCTCTGCCATGCACCCAAATAGTGGTTTACCCCCACATATGGGGTATCAGCATACTCAGGACTAATTGCACAATAACTTTTGGGGTCCTTTTATCCTTTGGAAAATAACAATTGGATGAAAAGATCATTTTTGTGGAAAAAACATGATTTTTCAATTTTACGGCTCTACGTTATAACCTTCTGTGAAGCCCTTGGGGGTTAAAAGCTCTCACAACACATTTAGATAAGTTACTTGGGGGGTCTAGTTTCCAAAATGGGGTCACTTGTGGGGGGTTTCCACTGTTTAGGCACACAGGGACTCTCCAAATGCGACATGGCGTCCAATCTCAATTCCAGCCAAAAAAGTCAAATGGCGCTGCTTCCCTTCCGAGCTCTGCCATGCACCCAAATAGTGGTTTACACCCCCACATATGGGGTATCAGCATACTCAGGACTAATTGCACAATAACTTTTGGGGTCCTTTTATCCTTTGGAAAATAACAATTGGGATGAAAAGATCATTTTTGTGGAAAAAACATGATTTTTCAATTTTAACGGCTCTACGTTATAACCTTCTGTGAAGCCCTTGTGGGTTAAAAGCTCTCACAACACATTTAGATAAGTTACTTGGGGGGTCTAGTTTCCAAAATGGGGTCACTTGTGGGGGTTTCCACTGTTTAGGCACACAGGGACTCTCCAAATGCGACATGGCGTCCAATCTCAATTCCAGCCAAAAAAGTCAAATGGCGCTGCTTCCCTTCCGAGCTCTGCCATGCGCCCAAATAGTGGTTTACCCCCACACATGGGGTATCGATGTACTCAGGAGAAATTGTACAACAAATATTGTGGTTCATTTTCTACTGATACCCTTGACAAAATTTTAAAAAATTGTGTCGAAAGAAAAATTTTGGTAAAAAAAGTTAAATGTTAATTTTTTCCTTCCACATTGGTTCAATGCTTGTGAAGTACCTAAAGGGTTAATAAACTTCTTGAATGTGGCTTTGAACACGTTGAGGGGTGCAGTTTTTAGAATGGTGTCACTTTTGGGTATTTTCTGTCATATTGACCCCTCAAATTCACTTCAAATGTGAGGTGGCCCCTAAAAAAAATGATTTTGTAAATTTTGTTGGAAAAATGAGAAATTGCTGGTCAACTTTTAACACTTATAACTTCCTAACAAAAAAAAATAAATTAAAAGTTTGAAAATTGCAAAATTTTCAAAATTTTTGCCATATTTCCGTTTTTTTCATAAATAAACGCAAGTTATATTGAAGAAATTTTACCACTATCATGAAGTACAATATGTCTCGAGAAAACAATCTCAGAATCGCCAAGATCCGTTGAAGCGTTCCAGAGTTATAACCTCATAAAGAGACAGTGGTCAGAAATGTAAAAATTGGCCTGGTCTTTAACCTACAAAATGGCTTGGTCGTTAAGGGGTTAAGGACTTACTGACCATGTCATTTACATTTGATTTGAACTGCTTGACCATATTTTCAGTAAAGTTTGCACTGGCTGACTATAAAATTTACACTAGTCTATTGACTGACTGACCACAGCATTTATGCTAGGTGTGGAATTTCTGACATTTCTATAACACCAGAAGACTGTAGTCTGAATGAACACAACATTTACACTAGAATGTGTACTGACTGACCACTTTTACAATGGACTGTGAAATGACCAGCAAAAACTTTTACACTACTTAATAGGCAGACTGACCATAGCATCTAATATTTATGTTAATTACCGATAATCGTCGGTTTAGGCATAAGTTCTAGGCCTGCCGAGGTGTAATAACACCTTCCTAGTACATGAGAATATACTGTTTGTGTACATGTATATCTTCTTTACCCAACTCCTAGTATAACATAACCATAGCTCAGGTACAGAGGTAAGGAACATTTCTTCTCCTTATCCTCTGTCTTCTAAAATAAGAAAATGTTCCTATTTGTCATAGAATAGGCTTCTTATCAGCAATATAACATGCAATGCATCGATTATAAGATACGGATCTCATCATTTCCTCTAGACTGTGGAGCGACTGACCATGGAATTTCCACTAAAATGTGGACTGACTAAAAAGAACATTTACACTAGACTATTGACTGACTGACCACAACATTTCCTCTAGACTGTGGACGGACTAACAACAACATTTACACTAGACTGTGAACCAACTGAACACATAATTTACACTAGATTGTGGACAGATTGACCACAGTATTTATATCAGACTTTGGACCGACTGACCAAAGCATTTACAATAGACTGTGAACTGACTGACCACTTCATTTACAGTATACTAAGGAATGACTGACCACAGCATTTATACTAGACTGTGTACAGACTGACAACTTGATTTAGATTAGACTGTGGACTGACTGACCACAGCATTTAACCTAGACTGTGGACTGATTGACCACAGTATTTATTCCAGACTGTGGACCAACTGACAACATGATTTACCTTAGACTGTGGACTCACTAACCACAGCATTTATACTAGACTGTGGACCGCCTGACCAAAGAATTTATAATAGACTCTGGACTGACTGACCATATCAATTACACTACACTGTCGACTGACTGGACACATTTGCAGTAGACCTTGTACTCGACGGACCAAAATTTTATACTAGTTTTTGGATAAATGATCAAAAGATTTACATTAGTCTGAAAACTGACTAACCATGGCATTTACACTATGTTTGGACTGCCTGGCCACATTTCCAGAAGACTTTGGGCTGACTGAGCACAGCATTTGCACTTGTTTAAGGACTTACTGACCATGTTATTTACATTCGATTTGGACTGCTTGACCACATTTCCAGTAAAGTTTGCACTGGCTGACTATAATATTTACACTAGTCTAAGGACTGACTGACCACAGCATTTTTGTGGAATTTCTGACATTTCTAGAACACCAGAAGACTATAGATTGAATGACCACAACATTTACACTAAAATGTGGACTGACTGACTACTTTTACAATGGACTGTGGACTGGCCTGCAAAAACTTTTACACTAGTTTATGGACTGAATGACCATAGCAATTAACCTAGGTGTGGACTGCCTTACCACATTTCCAGTAAAGTTTTGACTGCCATACTATAACATTTACACTAGTTTAAAGACTGGCTGACGACAGCATTTATGCTAGGTGTGGACTGTCTGACCACATTTCATGTAAACTGTAGTCTAACTATAACAATTACAGAAGACTGTAGAATGACTGAACATAACATATACGGTAAACTATCGAATGACTGACTACAGCTTTCACACTAAACTGGCCACAGTCCTTATACCTGAGATAAGTAATTTTAGCCCTAGTGTGTTATATTTTTCTTTGTGTGTAGCATGTAGCAGGAACATATTATCACACCTTTGACTATTTACAGGTGACTGACGCCCAGTGAGATGGTGGAACATGACATTTTTACTTGTGGATTTCAAGAAAAGAATAAGAAACATCTCATAACAGGTAATTAATATTTATATTAATTACTGATAATCGTCGGTTTAGGCATAAGTTCTAGGCCTGCCGAGGTGTAATAACACCTTCCTGGTATATGAGAATACACTGTTTGTGTTTTTTACATGTATATCTTCTATACCCAACTCCTAGTATAACATAACCATATCTCAGGTACAGAGGTAAGGAACATTTCTTCTCCTTATCCTCTGTCTTCTAAAATAAGAAAATGTTCCTATTTGTCATAGAATAGGCTTCTTATCAGCAGTATAACATGCAGGGCCGGCTCCAGGTTTTTATGGGCCCCGGGCGAAAGAGTCTCAGTGGGCCCCCTTAACACAGACCGCGATTCATGATGCACACATACTGCAGAGAAATATGGGTATAGCACAATGCCAAACACTTCTCTTCTTCCATTACATGACTGATATCTATTGTAAATTGTACAATAGCTCAAAAAACGCCAAATCCTCACAGCGCACAGTACAGACTGGACAGTACAGTCCTCCATACAATATTATGGGCACCACATAGTCTCCCCCTCATCACCCATATAACACCCCATGCAGGATGTCACCCCGCCATCCCCCATATAATGCTCCATACAGAATACTGGACCCAATATAATGCTCCATACAGAATACTGGACCACATATAATGCTCCATACAAAATATGGAGCTCTCCTCTACACTGTGCTGCGTTCTGCACTGTTACGGCTCAGGAAAGGGCGCTGTGGAAAGACTCACCATTATCATCATCATTGCCTGCCCATCATCAACATCATTGCCTGCCCATCATCATCATCATTGTCTCCCTATCATCATCATTGCCTCCCCATTAATATCATCATCATTGCCTTCCCATCATTGCCTCCCCATCATCATCATTATCATTGCCTCCCCATTAATATCATCATCATTGCCTTCCCATTATCATTGCCTCCCCATCATCATCATTATTATTGCCTCCCCATTAATATCATCATCATCATTGCCTCCCCATTATCATTGCCTCCCCATCATCATCATTATCATTGCCTCCCCATTAATATCATCATCATTGCCTTCCCATTATCATTGCCTCCGCATTAATATCATCATCATCGCCTTCCCATTATCGTTTCCTCCCCATCATCATCATTACCATCGCCTCCTCACCACCATCACTGCCTGCCTCCCCCCACCACCATCACACCACACATACAGCACCGCAGGCAGCACTCTCTGACATACACACAGGCAGGCACACACACACACACGCAGGCACACACACACATCGATCTCACCTGTCTGGCGTCCGTGCGCTCTCCGCCACAGCCGGCCGCTGAGTGATGACGTCATTCAGCGGCGCTGCTGTGAGAGAGGAAGCGCCGGCGCAGGCGCCCCCTGGAGCTCGGAGCTGAGGCAGCGGAGGCACGGGAAGAGGTGAGTATTGCGCCAGCTCCTGCCGGGGCCCTGAGCAAAGCGGGGGGAGCCCAGTGGCGGCGCTGACACCGCTAATGGGTGCCCGACGGCGAGTGGGCCCCCCCCGCCTGCTCAGGGACCCGGGTGTGCCGGGTGCTGACGCCGGCCCTGATAACATGCAATGCCTCGATTATAAGATACGGATCTCATCATTTACTTTAGACTGTGGGGCGACTGACCACAGAATTTCCACTAGACTGTGGACTGAATATCAACAACATTTGCACTAGACTATTGACTGACTGACCACAGCATTTCCTCTAGACTGAGGACGGACTAACAAAATTTACTCTAGACTGTGAACCAACTAAACACAGAATTTACACTAGACTGTGGACTGATTGACCACAGTATTTATACTAGACTGTGGACCAACTGACGAAAGATTTTGTAATAGACTCTGGACTGACTGATCACATCATATACACTACACTGTGTATTGACTGGACACATTTGCAGTAGACCTTGGACTTGACGGACCAAAACATTTACACTAGTCTGTCAATGAATGATGAAAGCATTTACTTTAGTCTGAAGACTGACTAACCACAGTATTTCTCCATCTACACCTTCGGCCTGGGACAGCTTATAGAATCCCACGGCTTGCAGTATCACCTCTACGCCGATGACACGCAGATCTACCTATCTGGACCTGACCTCACCTCCCTACTGACCAAAATCCCACAGTGTCTGTCTGCTATCTCAGCCTTCTTTTCTGCTCGCTTTCTCAAACTGAACATGGACAAAACAGAATTCATCATCTTTCCCCCACCTCATTCTACCCCTCCACCAGACCTATCCATCAATGTCAATGGCTGCTCGCTTTCCCCAGTCCCACATGCTCGGTGCCTTGGGGTGATCATCGACTCTGCCCTCTCTTTCAAACCACATATCCAAGCCCTCGCCACCTCCTGCCGCCTCAAACTCAAAAATATTTCCCGGATCCGCTCATTCCTCAACCATGAAACCACAAAAACACTAGTGCACGCCCTTATCATCTCCCGCCTCGACTACTGCAACATCCTACTGTCTGGCCTCCCCTCTAGCACTCTGGCACCACTCCAGTCCATCCTACACTCTGCTGCACGACTAATCCACCTGTCTCCCCGCTATTCCCCAGCCTCCCCCCTATGCCAGGCCCTTCACTCGCTTCCTATTGCCCAGAGGCTCCAGTTCAAAACCTTAACCATGACATACAAAGCCATCCACAACCTTTCTCCTCCATACATTTGTGACATGGTCTCCCGCTACCTACCTACACGCAACCTTCGATCCTCTCAAAATCTCCTTCTCGACTCCCCCCTCATCTCTTCTTCCCATAACCGCATACAAGACTTCTCCCGGGCTTCCCCCATACTCTGGAACTCCCTGCCGCAAAACATCAGACTTTCACCAACAACGGAGACATTCAAGAAAAACCTGAAGACCCACCTGTTCCGACAAGCCTACAACCTGCAATGATCCTCAGTGTTCTGAACCATCGCACGACCAGCTCTACCCTTTCCTAGTGTATTCTCACCCATCCCTGCAGACTGTGAGCCCTCACCGGCAGGGTCCTCTCTCCTTCTGTACTTGTGTGTCCCTTGTCCAGCACATGTTTATTGTATCTGTTTATATTTTTCCCTTTTCATATGTAAAGCGCCATGGAATAAATGGCGCTATATAAATGTATAATAATAATAATAATTTACACTATGTTTGGACTGCCTGGCCACATTTCCAGAAGACTTTGGGCTGACTGAGCACAGCATTTGCACTTGTTTAAGGACTTACTGACCATATCATTTACATTCGATTTGGACTGCTTGACCACATTTCCATTAAAGTTTTCACTGGCTAACTATAAAATTTACACTAGTCTAAGGACTGACTGACCACAGCATTTATGGCAGGTGTGAAATTTCTGACAATTCTAGAACACCAGAAGACTATAGACTGAATGACCACAACGTTTACACTAGAATGTGGACAGACTGAACACTTTTACAATGGACTGACCTGCAAAAACTTTTACACTAGTTTATGGACTGACTGACCATAGCATCTAAACTAGGTGCGGCTGCCTGACCACATTTGCAGTAAAGATTTGACTGCCTAACTATAACATTTACACAAGTCTAAGGACTGACTGACCACAGCATTTATGCTAGGTGTGGAATTTCTGACATTTCTAGAACACCAGAAGACTGTAGACTGAATGAACACAACATTCACACTAGAATGTGTACTGACTGACCACTTTTACAATGGACTGTGAAATGACCTGCAAAAACTTTTACACTACTTTATGGACTGACTGACCATAGCATCTAAACTAGGTGTGGACTGCCTGACCACATTTTCAGTAAAGATTTGAGTGCCTGACTATAACATTTACATGAGTCTAAGGACTGACTGACCACAGCTTTTATGCTAGGTGTGGAATTTCTGACCACATTTCCAGTATACCAGATGACTATTGACTGAATGACCACAACATTTACGTCAGAATGTGGACTGACTGACCTCTTTTACAATGGACTGTGGACCGGTGGACAAAAACTTTTAGGCTAAGTGCACACGATCAGGAATAATTGCGTTTTTTTTGCGTTTTTTCCGCTATTTTCCGCGGTTAAACCGCGAACAAAACGCAAGCATTAAGCATTCTATACGTTTTAATTGATTCCGCATGTTTTGTACACATGTTGCGTTTTTTTCTGCGAAAAAAACGCTTAGCGGAAAAAAAAGCAACATGTTCATTAATTTAGCGTAACCGCGGTGATTCCGCCGCCATAGGAATGCATTGAACCGCTTACTTTCCGCATGTGGCTATGCCCACTATGCGCAATGTAAGCGGTTCATGTGCGGATGGTACCCAGGGTCTGGAGCAGAGGAGACTCTCCTCCAGGCCCTGGGTACCATATCCCTGGTAAAACAATAATTAAAATAAAAAATAATGATATTTCTCACCTTCCGGCGTCCCACGCAGCTTTCCCGCCTTCAGCGACGCTCCCGGCAACTTCCGGTCCCAAAAGTCCTTTGCGAGAATCACCCAGATGGCATAGCGGTCTCGCGAGATGCACGTCATCGGTGTGATTTGTCGCAATGCATCCTTGGGACCGCGAGTTGCCGGGAGCGTCGCTGAGAGGCGGGAAGGCTGCGGGGGCCGCCGGAAGGTGAGAATATCATTATTTATTATTTTTTTTATTATTTTTACATTAGATCTTTTTACTATTGATGCGGCATAGGCGGCATCAATAGTAAAAAGTTGGTCACACGTGTGAAACACTATGTGTGACTCGTGTGATCAATCTGTCAATCAGTTTTCCAAGCGATGCTACAGATCGCTAGGAAAACGCTAGCATTCTGCAAGCTAATTACGCTTGCAAAACGCTATTATTCTGGTGGGAATCAGCATACAAAAAACGTGCGTATTTCCTGCGGGAGAAGTGCGGGATTGCCGCGGAAATTTCCGCGGCAATTCCGCAACGTGTGAACTTAGCCTTACACTAGTTTATGGACTGAATGACCATAGCATTTAAACTAGGTGTGGACTGCCTTACCACATTCCCAGTAAGGTTTTGACTTCCATACTATAACATTTACTTACACTAGTTTAAAGACTGGCTGATGACAGCATTTATGCTAGGTGTGGACTGTCTGACCACATTTAAACTGTAGTCTAACTATAACAATTACAGAAGATCGTAGAATGACTGAATATAACATATACGGTAAACTATCGAATGACTGACTACAGCTTTCACACCAAACTGGCCACAGTCCTTATACCTGAGATAATTACTTTTAGCACTAGTGTGTTACTTGTCCTTTGTGTATAGCATGTAGCAGGAACATATTATCACACCTTTTACTATTTACAGGTGGTTGACACCCAGTGAGATGGTGGAACATGAAATTTTTACTTGTGGATTTCAAGAAAAAAATAAGAAAAATTTCATAACAGGTAATTAATATTTATATTAATTACTGATAATCATCGGTTTAGGCATAAGTTCTCGGCCTGCCGAGGTGTAATAACACCTTCCTGGTACATGAGAATATACTGTTTTTGTACATGTATATCTTCTATACCCAACTCCTAGTATAACATAACCATATCTCAGGTACAGAGGTAAGGAACATTTCTTCTCCTTATCCTCTGTCTTCTAAAGTAAAAAAATGTTCCTATTTGTCATAGAATAGGCTTCTTATCAGCAGTATAACATGCAATGCCTCGATTATAAGATACGGATCTCATCATTTACTCTAGACTGTGGAGCGACTGACCACAGAATTTCCACTAGACTGTGGACTGACTAACAACAACATTTACACTAGACTATTGACCGACTGACCACAGCATTTCCTCTAGACTGTGGATGGTCTAACAAAATTTACACTAGACTGTGAACCAACTGAACACAGAATTTACACTAGACTGTGGACTGATTGACCTCAGTATTTATACTAGACTGTGGACCAACTGACGAAAGAATTTATAATAGACTCTGGACTGACTGACCACATAATTTACACTACACTCTGGACTGAGTCCGAAATGCGCGTCGGGGTGGGCTTTGCGCCAGCTGACCTGTGCACCAACGTGGTAAATATTGTTATACTTCTTTACCTTTCCGCTTAGTATGTCAATCAAAATTTGCAGGTTCGTGAGTGCTGTGAGGGTACTTACCGCTATAGTACCAGCCGGACGTAGGAGCGCAGGGTAACGTGAGGCTGACATGACGCTGGGAGACAGTGACGACAGGGACAGGGAAAGGGGGGGGTAAGGTGAGCCGGGAGGGGACTGGACGATTGGACGGGGACAAAGAGGACGTGACATAGGTAGAGGTGGGGTCAAAGGGGACAAAAAGGCACTGACCAAGGAGGGAAGCCTCTCTTTTCGGGACCACCAGGATGGACAACAAGACAGCAGCCCCCCAGCCAGAAACTTACAGGTATGGAAGCCCTGTTAGCACAGCTCCAGGAGGCAGCCAGCCTGCATCCGCCAGGCTGGCTGGAGGAATCCATTAGGGGGATATTAGGCAGCAGTGGGGGTCCCACTAGGGTCCGGAGGGCAGCAGCCAGGCGGGTAGGAGCTGGGTCACGCAGCAGGCGAACGCCTGTGAGGGGTAGCGGCGGCCCCTCGGTACAGCAGGGGGCTCAGGAGGGCGAAACAGCAGTGCAGGGTTCGCGTGCCTGCGGACCGCAGGCTAGAGAAGGGCGCAGCGTTTCCCCCAGAGACATGCCCACGCAGCTATATGATCCCCCCGGCGCTCGGCGGCAGTGCGGTTCCCCTTCCCCAGGTCCGAGCTCACTGCACCAGGCTCACGCTGAGCCCGAGCGGCAGCATGAGGGGAGAACCGCCAGGAAGCCAAGGGAGCGCGGCGGCGGTGGTCCCCCTGCGGTGCAGGATGCTCGGCGCTGTGCCCCCACGGCAGGAAAAATCAGGGCAGTACCCCCCGGGGAGCGACGAGGAGGCGATGCCGCATGTAGCACAAGGGCGCCGCCATCTTGTTTCCGGGGTCCTTCCATCAGGCCCCCGGGATGCAGGCTGGCTAGCGGCATGCCTGAACAGAGCAGGCTTGACAAGGGGCTGGCCGTGGATTTGCCAGAGGGGAGGGATGGACCACCTAGACCCCTTAGACCAGCACGGAACACTAGGCCCCCAGAACGGCTGTCCCTAGACATGCCCGTCAGAGCGCAGCGACAGGTCAGAAGCCCATCCGGGGACAGCAGGGGTGGGGGGGAGGCGAGAAGAAGCAGGCCACGGCAGGGGAGGGAGCCCCCAGCAGGTCAGTCCCTAGAACTAGTGGCAGTACAACCGGGGGGCGCTGCAAGGAACGCGTCACCGGGGCTGCAAGCAGAGAGGAGGCGTCCAGCATACCACGCGTCCGATCCACGCCCGACCTGGGCCCCGGAAACAAGACCCACAGAACCCGCGTGGCACCCCGTCCAGGACCAGTCTGACAGCGAGGACATCGAGGAATCCGTACCCCTGACGGCCGTAGGGACATCAACGCCCTGGCGGCCTGGTAACTATGACTCTGTGTTGTGTCCGTCGGGCGTAGTGCGCTCATCTAATGGGAGGGGGGTTAGTCCGGGGACACATAGTGACCAAACATTTCCCCTTACATCAACCCCTAGTTCCCCCAGCAATGAATGGGTCACGTTGCTAACATCATTGCGGGACAGGCTAGACCGCCTGGAAGGGTCCAGTCAAGGACACTTAGCAGCATGGACTAGCCCATACACCACTCAAAAGGGGGGCACCAGCAGGACAGAAGAGGCTAGGGAACAGCCCGAAGCTGTACCGACTGGTGAAGTCGAACAGGGCGGGCTGGATGACAAGGCCCGGGGGGAGGTATACATCTGCTTTGCGGGCCCGTTAGGGGCACACCTTAAGAAGGAAGTAAAAGAAAAAATTTGGAAGGATGAGTATGTCGACATATTTTCACTATTGCCCCTGGAGAAAGCGAACCTCGAGAGAGTGGGGAAAGTGGGGAACAAAAAGGACGAGGAGGAGGCGCGGCGGGGGCCAGTAGTAACCACAGACATTTACAAATTGGTTGCAAGCCTTCGCTATCCTGGCCAGTGTCATAGGGGAGAGAGCGCCTGGGAACTGCTCGCAGCTATTTTGCTACATGGACTTTATCGGGGAGGCGTACCGGACATATGGGGGGTACGCATGGTTGCGGTACGACGAGCAGTTCCGCCAGCGTAAGGCCATTCGCCCCTCCATTAGATGGGATCAAAAGGACATCAGCCTCTGGCTAAAGTTCATGTACCACAATCACAACAATTACAGATACGGGACCCCCTTTCACGGGTGGGCCGGTAACTCCGGCCAAGGGGGGTATGGGGCACGGGGTCAGTCGACAGACAGTCTTCAGGCCAGAGCGGGTGGGCAAAAGGCAGGGCTGTGCTGGCAGTTCAACAACAGCCAGTGCAAGTTCGGCCCCGGCTGCAGGTTCAAACACGTTTGCGCAACTTGCAACGGGACCACCCACGGGTCCAGCAGATGTTACAGCAGGAACAGCGCAAAAGGGGGAACACCCGGCTATGGTCAAGGGGCTAACGCCAATCAAACTCCGCGCGATGCTCCCGTACCTAAATAAATACCCCGACGCAGCCAAAGCGGACCTACTAATACGAGGCTTTAGAGACGGCTTTATCATTCCCGCCCCTCCATTTCAAATGCAAAAGAGTTTAAAAAACCTTCGTTCGGCCTACCAACACTCGGAGGTTGTGAAAGACAAGCTAAAAAAAGAGGTGTTGCTAGGCCGAATGTCTGGGCCGTTCAAATCCCCCCCTGTTCCCGATTTAGTCATCTCCCCGTTGGGCATTGTCCCAAAAAAGGAGCCAAATAAATATCGCATGATCCACCATCTGTCCTACCCACGGGGCCAGTCAGTTAACGATGGCATCCCGCCAGAGTTATGCGCCGTGGTGTACGCGTCCTTTGACGAGGCTTTACAGTGGGTGAGGAAGTGTGGAAGAGGGGCATTAATGGCAAAAACTGACGTAGAATCAGCGTTTAGGCTATTACCGGTGCATCCTAGTAGTCAGCGCCTGCTCGGGTGCTATTGGGAGGATGAATACTTTGTGGACAGGTGTCTACCTATGGGCTGTTCTCTGTCATGCTCACTGTTTGAGACCTTTAGCACGTTTGTTGAGTGGGTTGTAAAGTACATCTCCGGCTGTAAGTCAATAATACATTACTTGGATGATTTTTGGTGTGTAGGACCGCCCGAATCGCGGGTTTGCGAGACCATCTTGCGGAGTTTGGAGTGGGTAGCTGGGGAATTCGGGGTGCCCCTGGCCCCCGAAAAAACAGTCCGGCCTACGTCATGCATTTCATTCTTGGGAATTGTGATATATACGGTAAAGTGGGAGTGTCGCTTGCCGGAGGAGAAGGTATTGGCGCTAAAGGCCGAAGTAGCCAGGGCACTGAAGGTCAAAAAATTGAAATTAAGGGAGGTGCAGTCTTTGCTGGGCAGCTTGAATTTTGCTTGCCGGGTTATGCCCATGGGTAGGGTCTTCTCAAGGAGGTTAGCAGGAGCAACAGCAGGGGTGAGGTCGCCACATCATTACTTGCGATTGTCGGCGGAAAACAGGGCAGACTTGGAGGTTTGGAGGGCATTTTTGAGTAAATACAACGGGCGGTCTCTGATGATGGATAACTTGTGTTGTAACTCGGACATCGATCTTTACACAGACGCAGCGGGAAGCTCAGGTTTTGGGGCCTACTTACAAGGGCAATGGTGCGCAGAAAAGTGGCCCGAGGAATGGGTACGGGCAGGCTTGGTAAAAAACATAGCTCTCTTGGAGATTTTTCCCATCTTGGTGGCTGTGTCGTTGTGGAAGGACAAACTTAGAAACAAAAGGATCCGCTTCAAATGCGATAACATGGGCGTGGTGATGGCAATAAATAACATTTCTGCTTCTTCCCCCCCCCCCCGTAATTAGGGTGCTACGACAGTTGGTTTTGGCATGCTTGTCTATCAACGCTCATTGTACTGCGACAGATGTGCCGGGTGAAAATAACTCGATAGCTGATGCACTTTCTCGTTTTCAGTGGGAGCGGTTCAGGGCCTTAGCCCCGGAAGCGGACGAAGAGGGCCTACCCTGCCCTCCCGGACTCTGTAAGGTGGTATAAGGGCTGCCGAACCTCTAATCAGGTCTTCATTAGCTAGCGGCACATGGACAGCGTATCAGCGGGCATGGCAACTATGGGAGGAATGGTTAGGACAGGGGAACCTGCAATTAGCGGAGGAGGAACAGGTGGCAATAATGCTAATGGGTATTAGGAGAGGGGCAGATTGTAATTGGTCAGCTGCCAGGATGAACCGGTTGATCTCCGGTTTGGCGTTTGGTTTCAAACTCCGTAACAAGAAAGACCTAACAAAGAACTTTTTAGTGAGGCAAGCACTCAAGGGGTATCGTAAGGACAAGGTTCAATCGGATGGTAGGAGACCAGTGTCATTCGGGCTATTAGAGGTGATTGGGAAGCAGTTGGACATAGTATGCAGGACAAAATTTGAGGCCGGTTTGTTCAGGTTGGCCTTCTCATTAGCCTTTTTCGGGGCAATGAGAATAGGAGAGTTGGTGGCGCCGGGAAAAAACAAAAGCGGGGGCATACTGGCTGAGGACATAGCGGTCAACAAAGGGGAGTTAGAATTCTGGATTAGAAAGTCAAAAACGGACCAGCGGGGAAGGGGTAGGCGAGTACGGCTGGGTAGTGTGAAAGATTCTAGCATGTGCCCATTACTATGCTTTGGGGTATTTATATCTGGGAGACCCACGCAAAAGGGGCCCTTGTTGTGCCACGAGGATGGGTCATACTTGTCAAGATACCAGTTTATCGCGGTGTTCCGGAAGTGCTTGGAAGCAACGGGCAGAGATGCACGCAGCTACGGCAGTCATTCCTTTCGCATCGGGGCTGCTACAGAAGCAGCGGTAGGAGGTTTGAGTTCTGAAGTGGTAAAGAGAATAGGCCGTTGGGAATCGCAACGGTACCGGTCCTACATACGACCAAACAGGTACGAGGTGGCCAACCCCCCCAAAAACTTGGAGCACTAACTTTTATTTGTTTCATTACAGGCCGGGTCCCAATGTTAATCTGGATTCTAGGTCACTCTTACGTGCACTGGGGAGAAAAGCGAGCCCACATACGGACTGAGGGGAGACAACTAGGCTTCAGCAGGAACATGCCGTTGATCAGGTGGTTGGGGTTCAGGGGTTTGGTATGGAGCCGGGTAGTCAACGAGTTTCACCTAGCGGTAAGATGACACGGGGCACCAGACATATTGGTTTTACATGTGGGCGGTAACGACCTGGCGGTCCGGTCAGGAAAGGCGCTGGTCAGGGACATCACAATCGACCTGAAGCAACTATGGGGGGCCTTTCCGAAGCTGAAGGTAGTATGGTTAGACATGATACCCAGAAAAGCATGGAGGGGAGCACGATCCGTTGCTGGGATTAAAAGGGCACGAATAAAAATCAACAATGCAGTATCCAAATTCGTGGTGCAGAATGGGGGAGTGGCGATACGCCATGCGGGCTTTGACAATATAAACGACGACTTTTGGTTAGTGGACGGAGTACATTTGAACGGAGTGGGAACTGACCTGTGGTTGTTGGGGTTGCGGAAAGGCATAGAGCAGGCCACAGCATTGCCGAATGGTGGGGTCTCGAGCCCTTGAGGGGGTCAAGGGCTCTCGGTGTGTGGCGTTGGTGGGTCCTCGAAGTTGGTAAAAGAAGGAGGATTGGGGACTCGTTAGATACATGGGTCCCCTTCATTTGGATGTTGAGGTGGTGGCGGTCTGGTGAGTTTTGGGGGTGATACCGGCGATGGAACGCCGGGGGCACGGTAACTGGACATTTGGGTGATTCCTGGCGATGGAACGTCGGATTCACATTAACTGGATGGGTGATACCCGGCGATGGAACGTCGGGTTCACAGCTGTATTATATTGGGCGATTCCCGGCGATGGAACGCCGGGATCGCATGGGGCTAGAAGGCCACCCCTTACCCTGGTTTATGGTGCTCCTGAGTCGGAGATAACCACGGCTAGGAGTAAGGCTGGGGGGTAAATGGGGCAAGGCCCGGTAAAACAGACCGCCTGACCTTCTATAACTTCGAGGACCTCACCAAGTGCTTGATTAACAATTTAAATAAAAAGGCTGCTGTGGCCGTTATTACCCAAAATATGGTTGTCGCGTGTTTCTTGGCTAATAGCAAGGAAGGGAAATGGGAGGTGAGGGTGACGGGGGGTGGGGGGGGTAAGTTGGTCATAGGAATCAGCCTATCCAGTGTCATGAGCACATGCTCTTTTTTTGCCTCTGAGCCTGCTATTATTTACTTCATGCGTGGCTTATGGTGAGACTGCCTTTTGTTGGCACATTATTCACTATTCACAGGTCATGCTCTGCTCTTAGCCCTGTTTTTTGTCATGTGTACCATGTGCTGCATTGCTTCCCCCGTTTTTGTGTCTTTGACCTGTTTATTTTAGATACTTCAATAAACTTTGTTATTTTATAAACCTATGATTGCTGTTCTTTCCATTTTTGTTGCTATGCCTTAGCAGTTCGTCTCTATTAGTCCATTGGCACCCATGATTGTGGTTAATATTGGCTGCATGTTTGTCAGGCAACATTGCATTTTACCACTTATGTATTGTGCTAGCTACACTTTTTTTGTTTCATATGTCAATATTAATATTGATATATTATAATTATTATATTTTGATAATTATATTAATATTAATTGTATCACTTAATGTTAAGCAGAATTAAGTATGCTGACATCCCCATATATATTGTTTGAACCCAAGTACAGCACCTTCTGTATATCATATGAGCCCCACACAGCCTCCCTATATACACTGCATGAGCCCCACACAGCCTCCCTATATACACTGCATGAGCCCCACACAGCCTCCCTATGTACACAGCATGTCACCCCCTAAGCAGCACCATGTGCAGCATGTCGCCCCATATGCAGCAACATGTGCATGTCCCCCATATGCAGTATCATGTACATGTCACCCATATACAGCACCATGTGCAGCATGTCACCTCCATATGCAGCACCATGTGCTCTATGTCACCACCATGTGCAGCACCATAAGCACCCCCAGGTGCAGCAGCATATGCACCCCATGTAAAGTTCCATGTCACCCCCTTATGCAATTCTGTCACACCACATGTGCAGCAGCATGTCACCCCCATGTGCAGCACCTTGTCCACCATATCACCCCCATGTGCAGCACCATGTCACCCCCATGTGCTGGACCATGTGCACCATGTCACCTCCATGTGCAGCACCATGTCCACCATGTCACCCCCCATATGAAGCACTATGTCATCCCCATGTGCATGTCCCTCATATGCAGCACCATGTGCATGTCCCCCACATGTGCAGCACCATGTCACCCCATGTTCAGCACCATGTGACCCCCCATTTGCAGCACCATGTCCACCATGTCACCCCCCATGTGTAGCACCTTGTCACCCCCATGTGCAGCGCCATATCACCCCCCATGAGCAGTGTCATGTCACTCCCCATGTGCAGCACCATGTCACCCCCATGTGCAGCACCATGTCACTCCCCCATGTGCAGCACCATGTCACTCCCCCATGTGGAGCACTATGTCACTCTCCCATGTGCAGCACCATGACACCGCCCACGTGCAGCACTATGTCACCCCCATGTGCAGCACCATGTCACTCCCCCATGTGCAGCACCACATCACCCCCCATGTCCAGCACCATGTCACACCCCATGTGCAGCCCCATGTCAACCCCATGTGCAGCACCATGTCACCTCCCATGTGCAGCACCATGTCCACCCCCATGTGCAGCACCATGTCATCCCCATGTGCAGCACCATGTGCTTGTCCCTCCATATGCAGAACCATGTGCATGTCCCTCCATGTGCAGCACCATGTCACCCCCATGTGCAGCACCATGTCACTCCCCCATGTGCAGCACCATGTCACCCCCATGTCACCACCCATGTGCAGTACTATGTCACTCTCCCATGTGCAGCACCATGACACCGCCCACGTGCAGCACTATGTCACCCCCATGTGCAGCACCATGTCACTCCCCCATGTGCAGCACCACATCACCCCCCATGTCCAGCACCATGTCACACCCCATGTGCAGCCCCATGTCAACCTCATGTGCAGCACCATGTCACCTCCCATGTGCAGCACCATGTCACCCCCCATGTGCAGCACCATGTCATCCCCATGTGCAGCACCATGTGCTTGTCCCTCCATATGCAGAACCATGTGCATGTCCCTCCATGTGCAGCACCATGTCACCCCCATGTGCAGCACCATGTCACTCCCCCATGTGCAGCACCATGTCACCCCCATGTCACCACCCATGTGCAGTACTATGTCACCCCCCATGTGCAGCAACATGTCACCCCCATGTGCAACACCATGTCACCCCTCATGTGCAGCACCATGTTACCACCCATGTGCAGCAGCATGTCACCCCCATGTGCAGACCATGTCACCGCCACGTGCAGCACCATGTCACCCCCATATGCAGCACCATGTCACCTCCCATGTGCAGCACCATGTCACCCCACATGTGCAGCACCATGTCACCCCCATGTGCAGCACCAAGTGCATGTCCCCCCATATGCAGCACCATGTGCATGTCACCACCCCATTTGCAGCACCATGCCACCCATATGTGCAGCACCATGTGCATCCTGTCACTCCCATGTGCAGCACCATGTCCACCATGTCACCCTCATGAGCAGCCCATGTGCACCATGTCACCCCATGTGCAACACCATGTCACCCCCATGCCCCCATGTGCAACATCATGTCACCCCCGATGTGCAGCACCATGTCACCCCCCATGTGGAGCATCATGTCACCACCCATGTGCAGTACTATGTCACCCCCCATGTGCAGCAACATTCACCCCCATGTGCAACACCATGTCACCCCTCATGTGCAGCACCATGTCACCCCTAGAGTGCAGCACCATGTCACCCTCCATGTGCAGCACCATGTCACCCCCATGTGTAGCACCAAGGCACCACCCATGTGCAGTACTATGTCACCCCCCATGTGCATCACCATGTCATCCCTCATGTGCAGCAATATGTCACCTCCATGTGCAGCACCATGTCACCACCCGATGTGCAGCACCATGTTGCCCCCATGTGCAGCACTCTGTCACCCCATGTGTAGCACCAGGTTACCCCCATGTTCAACACCATGTCACACCCCATGTGCAGCACCATGTTACCCCCCATGTGCAGCATCATGTCACCCCATGTGCATCACCATGTCACCCCCATGTGCAGCATCATGTCATCCCCCATGGCGCAGCACCATGTCATCCCCCATGTGCATCACCCTGTCATGCCCCATGGCAGCACCATGTCACACCCTCTTGCCACCCAAACATCCCATACACATGAAAGAAAAAAATAAACCCACATACTCACCTTAGTCCAGTTCCCTGGTGCTCTGCTTATCTCCCTCTCTCCGGTGCACTGACTCTCAGCAGTACACAGCTGACCGATGAAATATTGTCATCGCATCAGCTGTTTCACACTCTGTTGGAGGAAGTGACGGAGGTCCCTCCTCCACCAAAGAAGTCAGTGTTCAGTGCAGATGGAGACAGCGAGCGGGCGGTCACTGTGCAGCCCGTGGACCTCTGGTTTTCTGACCCATGGCTGCACTTTGCCCAGTACTGCTCTAGACTGTGGACGGAATAACAACATTTACACTAGACTGTGGACTGATTGACCACAGTATTTAGAATAGCTTGTGGACCGACTGACAACATGATTTACCCTAGACTGTGGACCGACTGAAGAAACCATTTATTTATTTTTTTTAAATCAGATAAGTTTTTATTGAACATATTTAAATCAGACAATATTATTCAAACCAGTTGAATAAGCTAAACAAGATAACAGTCTCAGTCAACCCCTCAAACCCTTTCCCCCCTCCCCCACGCCTTCCGACAACATCCCATTTCTCTTTCTTTATTAAGACAGAAAGTGTATATACGAGATTATAGTCTTGCTACCCTTTTTGGCAAGAATCAAAAAAATAAACAAAAGGAAAAGCATCATATACAAAGAATGATGTATAAAATACAATACAGGTTAAACAATTTCCCTCTTACAGTCCTTTATATTGTATCCAGGGCGCCCATATTTTTTCATACAAATGCAATTTACCTCTTTTTTCATAAATTCCTTTTTCCAATTGTACAATATGCTTTACTCTTTTAGAACATTCCTCCCCCGATGGAGGTTCAAGCCCAGTCCAATTTCTTGCGATTAATTTTCTAGCTCAATAAAGCAATCTACAGTTAGGTCCATATATATTTGGACAGAGACAACATTTATCTAATTTTGGTTCTAGACATTACCACAATGAATTTTAAACAAAACAATTCAGATGCAGTTGAAGTCCAGACTTTCAGCTTTCATTTGAGGGTATCCACATTAAAATTGGATGAAGGGTTTAGGAGTTTCAGCTCCTTAACATGTGCCACCCTGTTTTTAAAGGGACCAAAAGTAATTGGACAAATGACTCCAAGGCTATTTCATGGACAGGTGTGGGCAATCCCTTTGTTATGTCATTCTCAATTAAGCAGATGAAAGGGCCGGAGTTGATTTGAGGTGTGGTGTTTGCATTTGGAAGGTTTTGCTGTGAAGGAAACATGCGGTCACAGGAGCTCTCCATGCAGGTGAAACAAGCCATCCTTAAGCTGCAAGAACAGAAAAAAACCCATCCAAGAAATTGCTACAACATTAGAAGTGGCAAAATCTACAATTTGGTACATCCTGAGAAAGAAAGAAAGCACTGGTGAACTCATCAATCCAAAAAGACCTGGGAGCCCACGGAAGACAACAGTGGTGGATGATCGCCGCATACTTTCTTTGGTGAAGAAGAACCCGTTCACAACATCAACTGAAGTCCAGAACACTCTCAGTGAAGTAGGTGTATCTGTCTCTAAGTCAACAGTAAAGAGAAGACTCCATGAAAGTAAATACAAAGGGTTTACATCTAGATGCAAACCATTCATCAATTCCAAAAATAGACAGGCCAGAGTTAAATTTGCTGAAAAACACCTCCAGAAGCCAGCTCAGTTCTGGAAAAGTATTCTATGGACAGATGAGACAAAGATCAACCTGTACCAGAATGATGGGAAGCCAAAAGTTTGGAGAAGAAAGGGAACGGCACATGATCCAAGGCACACCACATCCTCTCTAAAACATGGTGGAGGCAACGTGATGGCATGGCCATGCATGGCTTTCAATGGCACTGGGTCACTTGTGTTTATTGATGACATAACAGCAGACAAGAGTAGCCGGATGAATTCTGAAGTGTACCGGGATATACTTTCAGCCCAGATTCAGCCAAATGCTGCAAACTTGATTGGACGGCGCTTCATAGTACAGATGGATAATGACCCAAGCATACAGCCAAAGCTACACAGGAGTTCATGAGTGCAAAAAAGTGGAACATTCTTCAATGGCCAAGTCAATCACCAGATCTTAACCCAATTGAGCATGCATTTCACTTGCTCAAATCCAGACTTAAGAGGGAAAGACCCACAAACAAGCAAGACCTGAAGGCTGCGGCTGTAAAGGCCTGGCAAAGCATTAAGAAGGAGGAAACCCAGCGTTTGGTGATGTCCATGGGTTCCAGACTTAAGGCAGTGATTGCCTCCAAAGGATTCGTCACAAAATATTGAAAATAAAAATATTTTGTTTGGGTTATGTTTATTTGTCCAATTACTTTTGACCTCCTAAAATGTGGAGTGTTTGTAAAGAAATGTGTACAATTCCTACATTTTCTAACACATATTTTTGTTCAACCCTTCAAATTAAACGTTACAATCTGCACTTGAATTCTGTTGTAGAGGTTTCATTTCAAATCCAATGTGGTGGCATGCAGAGCCCAACTCGCGAAAATTGTGTCACTGTCCAAATATTTCTGGCCCTGACTGTAGCTATAGCTATTTTACGATTATTGTTAACGAAGATTTCTTCTACATATCCTAGAAGACACGTAACAGGATCCCCTGAGACCTCACATCCATACGCCCCTTCAATCATATTGATTACCCCGACCAAAATGCTGACAGTCTAGGGCACTCCCACATCATATGGAATATACCCGCCTTATCCATTTTACATCTCGGACAATCCGAATTTACCCTCAACCCATTTTATGCATTATTAACGGTGATCTATACACTCTATGAACTACATAAATGTGCGACAATCTTGCAGGTTCGCTCATAGAAAGCTTGGGTATATATTCCAGTATAGTTTCCCATATATCATCTCTTATATTTCCCATTTCTTCTTCCCACTTATGCTTAGCTTTTAACGGGAACCCCAGAAGAAAAGTATGCATCAAATCTCTGTACGTACTTGAAATTACTCCCCTAGTGGTTTCCTCTTGACAAATGTACTCTAAAACTAAATCCGTCTCCACTACCAGTCTCTGCTGTGTTCTCTGAGTTCTAATTGTGTGCTTAACCCCTTAACGACCGCCGATACGCCTTTTAACGGCAGTCATTAAGGGTACTTAACTCCTTACTGCCATCGGACGTACTATCCCGTCCATGGTACCTGGGCCCGTATGACCATGGATGGGATAGTACGTCTCGTGCGATCGGACGCGCTCCCGGGGGGAGCGCAGCCGATTGCGGCCGGGTGTCAGCTGATTATCACAGCTGACACCCATGACTGTGTGTCAGGAGCAGTCACGGACCGCTCCCGGCACATTAACCCCTTGCACACCGCGATCAAACATGATCGCGGTGTACTGGGGGCACAGGGGAGGATCGCGCAGGGTGGGGGCTACCTGCGCGCCCCCCTGAGACCCTCAGAGCAGCGCGATGTGATCGCGCTGTTCTGAGGGCTTCCTCCCTCCCAGGACCCGGATCCAAGATGGCGCCAGGGTCCTGGAGGGAGGCGGCTACCTCAGTGCCTGCCGAGAGCAGGCACTGAGAAGCCTGCTGCACTGCCTGAGCGATCGCTGGTGTGACAGTGTGCTGTGCACACTGTCACACCAGCGATCTGACAAA
The DNA here is from genome assembly GCA_033576555.1 of Oophaga sylvatica. Lineage (NCBI taxonomy): Eukaryota > Metazoa > Chordata > Amphibia > Anura > Dendrobatidae > Oophaga > Oophaga sylvatica. The sequence goes on along the minus strand of JARQOD010006078.1, from coordinate 12,585 downwards.
ATACAGTGATGTCCCACCCTGGGACAAAGTAAAAAAGTTAAAAAAATAAAAATAAACATGTTTTAAAAAAAAATCCAAAATAAATAAAAAAAATATATATATATTCCCCAATAAATTCACTTCTTCCTGTAAATAAAAAAAACAAAGCAATAAAAGTACACATATTTGGTATCGCCGTGTCCGTAACGACCCCCCGTATAAAATTGTCCCACTAGTTAACCCCTTTAGTGAACCCCTTAAAAAAAAAAAAAAAAAAACGAAGCAAAAAATCAATGCTTTATCATCATACCGCCGAACAAAAAGTGGAATAACACGCGATCAAAAAGACCGACATAAAAAAGCATGGTACTGCTGAAAACGTCATCTTGGCCCGCAAAAAACGAGCCGTCATACAGCATCATCAGCGAAAAATAAAAAAGTTATAGCTCGCAGAATAAAGCTATGCAAAAATAATTATTTTTTATATAAAATTGTTTTTATTCTATAAAAGCACCAAAACATGAAAAAATTATATAAATGAGGTATCGCCATAATCGTACTGACCCGAAGAATAAAACTGCTTTATCAATTTTACCACACGCGGAACGGTATAAACGCCTCCCCCAAAAGAAATTCATGAATTGCTGATTTTTGTTCATTCTAACCTCCCAAAAATCGAAATAAAAAGCGATCAAAAAACGTCACGTGCTCAAAAATGGTACCAATAAAAACGTCAACTCGTCCCGCAAAAAATAAGACCTCACATGACTCTGTGGGCCAAAATATGCAAAAATTATAGCTCTCAAAATGTGATGATGCAAAAACTATTTTTGCAATAAAAAGCGTCTTTTAGCGTGACAGCTGCCAATCACAAAAACCGGCTATAAATAGTAAATCAAACCCCCCTTTATCACCCCCTTAGTAAGGGAAAAATAATAAAATTAAAAAAAACGTATTTATTTCCATTTTCCCATTAGGGTTAGGGTTAGGGTTGCGGCTAAAGTTAGGGTTAGGGTTGGCGCTAAAGTTAGGATTAGGGTTAGGGTTGGGATTAGGGGTGTGTTAGGGTTAGGTTTGTGGTTAGGGTTGGGACTAGGGTTAGGGGTGTGTTGGGGTTAGGGTTGGAGTTAGAATTGGGGGGTTTCCGCTGTTTAGGCACATCAGGGGCTCCCCAAATGTGACATGGCGTCTGATCTCAATTCCAGCCAATTCTGCGTTGAAAAAGTCAAACGGTGCTCCTTCACTTCTCAGCTTTGCCATGCGTCCAAGCAGTAGTTTATCCCCACATATGGGGTATCAGCGTACTCTGGACCCCAAGAGTTATTGTGCAATTTGTCCTATTTCTTCTGTTACCCTTGGGAAAATAAAAAACTGGGGGCGAAAATATCATTTTTGTACAAAAAAAATATTTTTTTGTTTTTACGGCTGTACATTATAAACTTCTGTGAAGCACTTGGGGCTTCATAGCGCTCACCACACATCTAGATAAGTTCCTTGTGGGTCTATTTTCCAAAATGGGGTCACTTGTTGGGGATTTCCACTGTTTAGGCGCATCAGGGGCTCTCCAAATGCGACATGACGCCCCCAGACCATTCCATCAAAGTCTGCAATCCAAAACGTCACTACTTCCCTTCCGAGCCCCAACGTGTACCCATACAGTAGTTTTCTCCCACATATTGGATATCAGCGTACTCAGGACAAATTGGACAACAACTTTTGGGGTCCAATTTCTCCTGTTACCCTTGTAAAAATAAAATATTGGGGCAAAAAAATCATTTTTGCAAAAAAAAAAAAAGGATTTTTTATTTTTACGGCTGTGCGTTATAAACTTCTGTGAAGCACTTCGGGGTTCAAAGTGCTAACCACACATCTAGACAAGTTCCTTGTGGGGTCTATTTTCCAAAATGGGGTCACTTGTTGGGGATTTCCACTGTTTAGGCGCATCAGGGGCTCTCCAAATGCGACATGACGCCCCCAGACCATTCCATCAAAGTCTGCAATCCAAAACGTCACTACTTCCCTTCCGAGCCCTGACGTGCGCCCATACAGTAGTTTTCTCCCACATATTGGGTATCAGCGTACTCAGGACAAATTGGACAACAACTTTTGGGGTCCAATTTCTCCTGTTACCCTTGTGAAAAAAAATATTGGGGGCGAAAAAAATCATTTTTGTAAAAATAAAAGATTTTTTATTTTTACAGCTGTACGTTATAAACTTCTGTGAAGCACTTCGGGGTTCAAAGTGCTCACCACACACCTAGATAAGTTCCTTGTGGGGTCTATTTGCCAAAATGGGGTCACTTGTGGGGGTTTCCACTGTATAGGTGCATCAGGGGCTCTCCAAATGTGACATGACGCCCCCAGACCATTCCATCAAAGTCTGCAATCCAAAACGTCACTACTTCCCTTCCGAGCCCTGACGTGCGCCCATACAGTAGTTTTCTCCCACATATTGGGTATCAGCGTACTCAGGACAAATTGGACAACAACTTTTGGGTTCCAATTTCTTCTGTTACCCTTGTGAAAATAAAATATTGGGGGCGAAAAAATCATTTTTGTAAAAAAAAAAAAAGATTTTTTATTTTACGGCTGTACGTTATAAACTTTAGTGAAACACCTGGGGGTTAAAAGTTCTCACCACACATCTAGATAAGTTCCTTGAGGGGTCTAGTTTCCAAAATGGTGTCATTTTTGGGGGGTTTCCACTGTTTAGGTAGATCAGGAGCTCTCCAAACACAACATGGCGTCCAGCCAATTCTGCGTTGAAAAAGTCAGACGGCGCTCCTTCCCTTCCAAACTCTGCCATGCACCCAAACAGTGGTTTACCCCCACATATGTGGTATCAGAACACTCAGGACAAATTGCACAATAACTTTTGGAGTCTTGTTACCCTTGGAAAAATAAAAATTGGGGTGAAAAGATCATTTTTGTGGAAAAAATATGATTTTTAAATTTTACGGCTCTACGTTATAAACTTGTGTGAAGCACTTGGGGGTTCAAATTGCTCACCAAAGATCTAGAAAAGTTCCTTAGGGGGTCTAGTTTCCCAAATGGGGTCATTTGTGGGGGGTTTCCACTGTTTAGGCACATCAGGGGCTCTCCAAATGCAACATGGCATCCAATCTCAATTCCAGCCAATTTTGGTTGGAAAAAGTCAAATGGTGCTCCTTTCATTCCGAGCTCTGCCGTGCGCCCAAACAGTGGTTTCCCCCCACATATGGGGTATCAGCGTACTCAGGACAAATTGGACAACAACTTATGTGGTCCAATTTCTCCTGTTACCCTTGGGAAAATAAAAAATTAGTGACTAAAAGATAATTTTTGTGGGAAAAAAATAGGATTTTTTATTTTCATGCCCGGGCATTATAAACTTGTGTGAAGCACTTGGGGGTTCAAAGTGCTCACCAAAGATCTAGATAAGTTCCTTAGGGGGTCTAGTTTCCAAAATGGGGTCACTTGTGGGGGTTTCCACTGTTTAGGCTCATCTGGGGCACTGCAAACGGAACATGACCCCAATCAACGTCTGCATTCCAAAACGTTACTACTTCCTTTCCAAGCCCTGCCATGCACCCAAACAGTTTCCCCCCCCCACATATGGGGTATCAGCGTACTCAGGACAAATTGGACAACAACTTTTGGGGTCCAATTTCCTTGGGAAAATTCAAAAATTTGGGACTAAAAAATCATTTTTGTGGAAAATTGTTTTTTTTTTTTTTCACACCCAGGCATTATAAGCTTTTGTGAAACACTTGGGGGTTCAAAGTGCTCACAACAGATCTAGATAAGTACCTTAGGGGGTCTAGTTTCCAAAATGGTGTCACTTGTGGGGGTTTCCACTGTTTAGGCGCATCAGGGGCTCTCCAAACACGACATGGCGTCCAATCTCAATTCCAGCCAATTTTAGTTTGAAAAAGTCAAACGGCGCTCCTTCCCTTACGAGCTCTGCCGTGTGCCCAAACAGTGGTTTTCCCCCACATATTGGGTATTGGCGTACTCAGGAGAAATTGCATAACAACCTTATCTGTCCATTTTCTCCTTTTACCCTTGTGAAAATAAAAAAAAAGTTTGTAAAAGATGATTTTTGTGGCTAAAAAGTTAAATATTCATTTTTTCCTTCCACGTTGCTTTAGTTCCTGTGAAGCACCTGAAGGGTTAATAATCTTCTTGAATGTGGTTTTGAGTACCTTGAGGGGTGCAGTTTTTAGAATGGTGTCACTTTTGGGTATTTTCTGCCATATAGACCCCTCAAAGTGACTTCAAATGAGAGGTGGTCCCTAAAAAAAATGGCTTTGTAAATTTTGTTGTAAAAATGAGAAATCGCTGGTCAACTTTTAACCCTTATAACTTCCTAACAAAAAAAAAATTTTGGTTCCAAAATTGTGCTGATGTAAAGTAGACATGTGGGAAATGTTATTTCTTAACTATTTTGTGTGATATATTTCTCTGTTTTAAGGGAATAAAAATTCAAAGTTTGAAAATTGCAAAATTTTAAAAATTTTCGCCATATTTGCGTTTTTTTCAAAAATAAACGCAAGTTATATCGAAGAAATTTTACTTCTAACGTGAAGTACAATATGTCACGAGAAAACAATCTCAGAATCGCGAAGATCCGTTGAAGCGTTCCAGAGTTATAACCTCATAAAGAGACAGTGGTCAGAATTGTAAAAATTGGCCCGGTCATTAACGTGCAAACCACCTTTGGGGGTGAAGGGGTTAAACCAAAAAAGTGAATAGCGCCCCCCAGAGGCGCATTTTCTCCGGGGTCTCAGCTACCAGGGGTAGCCGAGACCCCAGTGAACATGAATCGGGTCAGTTTTTACCGACCCGATGTTGCGAGCGCCGTTATTAACCCTATAACGGCGATCGCAACAAAAAAAATCTGATGTGCCATTTAATTTCTCTGAAAAATGAAAAAATAACCGTGTGCACAACCAAGAAGGTGCCAGAGTAGGTTCCACACACCGTATCTAATAGAAAATGAAATCGGCACTCAACTTTAGTATAGTGAGAATAAAGATTTTTATTCACAGTAGTAACACGAAATGTTTCGGTCCTATATCATGGACCTTCATCAGTCACAGATACTACTGGGAAGGGGGTTGATCCACATAGGGAAGAAAGAAAGGGCTGGATATAGCACAGGCTATAGCACAGGCTATATCCAGCCCTTTCTTTCTTCCCTATGTGGATCAACCCCCTTCCCAGTAGTATCTGTGACTGATGAAGGTCCATGATATAGGACCGAAACGTTTCGTGTTACTACTGTGAATAAAAATCTTTATTCTCACTATACTAAAGTTGAGTGCCGCGTTCATTTTCTATTTAATTTCTCTGTCCTCTGATGTCATCGGACATCAGAGGACAGAGAAAAAGGGTCCCCGATCCCCCCCCTTGTGGCCCCCAATATGCCACTTGTGGCCCCCGGGCCCACCTGCCTCCTCCGGTGGGCGCCGCCATCTTGAATGGCGGGCACATGCTCAGTGCGCCCGCCGCGATCTGCCGGGGGCTGGGCAATTTTCTCTGGGGTCTCGGCTGCCGAGGGTAGCCGAGACCCCAGAGAACATGATCCGGGTTGGTAGTTACTGACCCCGGTGTCGCAATCGCCGTTATACTGAGTATAACGGCGCCCGCAAGCAAAATAAAAAAAAAAAAGATTTCTCTCCCCTCTGATGAGATCGCACATTAGAGGGGAGAGAATTAGGGTCCCCAGGTCCCCTGATCCCCCCCCTGTACCTCCCGGTGTCCCCCGTCCTCCGGCAGGCCCCAGGCTCCCGGGCCTTCTTCCTGTAAAAAAAAAAAATGGCGGGTGCATGCGCAGTGCGCCCGCCGAATCTGCCTAGCGGCAGATTCAAAAAAATTTTCGTTTAATCTCCTAAAAGTACATTTTGATCACTGTGATAAACTATCACAGCGATCAAAATTAAAAAAACAGTACATAACCCCCCCCCTTTATTACCCCCTTAGTTAGGGACATATAATAAAATATAGAAATTATATTTATTTTCATTTTTCCGTTAGGGTTAGGGCTAGGGTTAGGGTTAGGCTGGGTTCATACTGCGTTATGGCAGTCCGTTAGACGAACTGCGTTACACCGCGGTATAACGCAGTCCGTTAACGCTGCCATTCACCCCAAATTTGAGGGCGCATCGCGACGCATGCCGTAAAGCGGCATGCGTTCGCGACGTGCCATCATTCAGTGACGGAGCCTCAGATGCGGGCTGCAGCGCCTGGGCTCCGTCACCTCTAGCGCAGATGAATCATCTGCTGATTCCTCTGCCCTAGCGGGTATAGCAAAACGCGATCGCGTTATGCTATACCGTTACCAGTCCGTCAACGCTATGTGTTGAATGGGCTGGTAAAACGCAAAATGAACCTAGCCTTAGGGTTAGGGTTATAATTAGGGTTAGGGTTTCAATTAGAGTTAGGGTTACAATTAGAGTTAGTCAATGGGATATATTAAAATGTAACTTTTATTCTGATTAATTAAAAAACTAGTTTAAAGTGCAATTGTGCCAGTGCAAATAAAGTGCAGTAAAAAGTACACCACAGTAATTCAAATAGAAAGGGTCCAATTACCCTGATACAGAAGGGTCTAGTTTTTACCCTTTGTTTATATATTATTTGGTGTCAGCAGACTTTTGTATTATGCTGCCAAAGAATCGCCCTCGGATATTTATACAGATATATCTAAGGGTTTGATTAAGCGCTTGTGTGGCTCAAAAGATATACATGTGGGGTACCAAACTCTCACACCCCCATAAATATCAACATTTCTGTCACTTATATCACAGGTCCGAGCCTTCTCCTCAAGATTCTCATTCGCTCAAGGGACCTCAGGATAAGACATATATATTGTATAACAGTGTCCTTAATCAGCTTAACCCCTTATTTTATCCAATCAAGGCTATGACATATCTTCTCATGTCATGCGCATATGTAATGTGGTGTACATTGTAATCGACAGTCAAAATCATATATCACTATACGTAAATTTAATCATATGACCCCTAGGGTATCATTAATTAGCATATATTGAGGTATGGCAAACTGTGGCTAATAGTACTCCTTTTTCTCTCTTAGTACTTCTTCTTAAGCCAAACACCTGCCTCTATTCCTCATGTGCATCATCATATAATATGAAAGTTTATACTCAGCTTAGGTATTTGACCCTCCTGTCATTTTTTCTTTTTCCTGCTGAGTTGTCCAGGTTCATATCAGCGATTGTGCCCCATTAGTGTACGGCATCGTTCCCCAGACCCATCATATAGTTCTGTCTTCCAACGCGTTTCCTCATGTGAGATTCATCAGGGAAGAAAGGAAATATTCAATATCGCTGCTCTCTGGCAGCGGTTCACGCTGTCCTTTTATAGATTTAGATCTGTCGGAATAGATTTCGCGCTTCCGGTTTCTGGGCCGCACGCTCCACGCTCAGTGTGGAGCGCAAACGTCATTTCCAGATGTTTGCACCTCGTCATTTCCGGTTTGTGCCGTCAAGCCTCCAGATCAATGACGCGGTGTCAAGACACTCCCCTTTCATTTATATGTGAAATATCCCTCATTTTCACTATTATTTGGAAGTGTCGATATAAAGTATCTATCCTATCGTCAGGATCAGGGAAATACTTTTTGTTTAATTAAACCAACAAAAAGAAGCATATTCAATATATGATGCTGTTGGTTATCCATAGAGAAAGTGCAGGATTCCAAAATCTACAATTTTTGCATTCTCAAATTACAATTTTCACAGTTAAGAGCACTGAATGAATATGTTTAGAGGGGAATTAGAATAAAAATATGAAAAAATTATGAAATGATAAAAAATGAAAAAATGGACCATTCTTACATTGAATCGATAGAAAAATAGAAAAAAACAAATGTAGAGGTGACACAACGGACCTCCCCATATGGAAAAGATAGACATAAGAGGTGCACGCTACACTTTTCCTATTCAGTCCTAAAACTACATGTCCCTACCTCACGCGGAGGTTGGCACCCTAAACCTGCGCAGTGGCGCCCCCACTCAACGGCGGCTATCCCTTCCTGACAGGCCCTGTTAGACCCTGAACCTTAGAGGAAGGAAGAAAAGCTCATTTGGTCATTAAGACCATTGGTACTTAGGGTTTTAAGAAAGAAAATCCAGTTGGTCTCTTTATTCAGGATTTTCTTGTCCCAGTCTCCTCCTCTTGGGGAGGGGTAAATTCTGTCAATTCCCATGAAACTCATAACTTTAGGGTCACCCAAATGTATATCGTTCACATGGTTGGCCAGGGGCGTGTCTCTCTTATTTATACAGTCTCTACAGTGTTCTCCTATCCTCTTTCTAAACTCGCGCTTTGTTTTACCCACATATTCAATCCCACAAATACATGTGGCTTTGTAGATGACACCTCTGGTTTTGCAGTTTATGAAATGACGGATCTCATATGTTTTCTCGGTTACATTACTTTTGAAGGTTTTTCCTTTCTTTACCACATGGCAGTATTTACAACCCCCACATCTAAAGCAACCCTTTTCTTGTACTCCCAGCCAACCTGTATTGGCCTGGGATGCAGGAGTGACAAAATGGCTATGGACCAGTCTATCCTTAAGAGAGCGTCCTCTTCTGTATGTAATCTGTGGTGTTAAAGACACCTGGTCCGCAATATCCTTATCCATTAGTAAGATTGACCAATGTCGTTGCATTATCTTTCTCAGTTCACCCGCCCCGTTGGAGAATTTCGTTATGAATCTCACTATTTGTGTTTCCTCCTTCTTGAGGTTCGGGACAAGCAAATCCTTCCTATCCTTTGTCAAAGAGTCTCTGAACTGAACTGGGTATTGATGAGGATTTATTGAATGATGTGAGATTCCTCTATCATCTGGGTGACACAAACCCAAATGAGGAGGGAAAAGGACCATTCACGGATTTGAAAAACAAAAGCAAAAAAATGCCACCATTCACAAATGATATCAGTTCTCTGGATGTTTTTTATAATCTGGTGTATAATGATATGATACAACTGGCTGATCAAAAAATAAAATCACAATACAATTTGACTAAAATGGAAATGAATAGCCTATGTGCCCTAGAAAAAGATCACACCAGAGTGTTTAAACCTTCTGATAAAGGAGGAAACATAGTGGTAATGGATATTGAACAATACAAAAAGTTATGTGGTTCTCTCTTACAAGGGAACAATAACTATGAGAGATTACAATTCAACCCTATAAATGAATATCTGAATGAGTTGAAAAGACTCATTAATACAGCCTTTGATAAAAAACTCATTGACGAAAAAGAAAAAGACTTTTTGATACCAATGCACCCGGTTGTAGCAACATTCTACTGCTTACCCAAAATTTACAAGGGGACTTAACCCCTTGAAAGGAAGACCAATCGTGTCAGGAATTAATAGTCTTACACAAAATCTTGGCATTTATATTGAAAAAATTCTAAGACCCTTTGTTACATCCCTGAATTCGTATGTACGTGACACAACGGATCTCCTACTTAAACTGGATAACATAATCTTGGACCAGGATATGATTATGTGCTCTATTGACGTGGAAGCACTATATTCGTCAATACCACATGATAAAGGACTAATGGCTGTGGACCACTATCTGAGAACTAGAGGGCGCCACATGTTTGAACACAATAAATTTGTAATTGAGGCCCTGAATTTCTGTTTGACTCAAAACTTTTTTCTGTATGACAATAAATTCTACCACCAGCTCAGGGGCACAGCAATGGGAGCCCGTGTGCCCCCTCATATGCTAACCTGCTCCTGGGCTGGTGGGAGGAAACACACATTTTTGGAGAAACTATGTCAATTTTTGAGGAGAAGATCGTCTTATGGCTCCGATATATAGACGACGTCTTTGTCATATGGAGGGGAAACGAGGATGATTTTGGTATGTTTGTGAAAGGCTTGAATGTTAACAATCTTGGTCTGCATTTCACGTATGAAACAAATACCACTAAACTAGCCTTCTTGGATGTGTGTATTGAAAGAGGGGAAGGTGGAGAAATCATGACCAGTACATATAGGAAGCCAACAGCCACCAATACACTCCTAAGATGGGAGTCAAGTCATCCAATACCCCTGAAGAGAGGGATCCCAAAGGGACAGTATCTTCGTGTTAGGAGGAATTGCTCAGATATAAGAACATATAAGAAACAAGCTGATGACCTCAAAAATAGATTTCTAGAACGGGGCTATCCAGAAAGTGTTTTGAAGGAAGCGTATAGAGACTCTTTGACAAAGGATAGGAAGTATTTGCTTGTCCCGAACCTCAAGAAGGAGGAAACACAAATAGTGAGATTCATAACGAAATTCTCCAACGGGGCGGGTGAACTGAGAAAGATAATGCAACGACATTGGTCAATCTTACTAATGGATAAGGATATTGCGGACCAGGTGTCTTTAACACCACAGATTACATACAGAAGAGGACGCTCTTTTAAGGATAGACTGGTCCATAGCCATTTTGTCACTCCTGCATCCCAGGCCAATACAGGTTGGCTGGGAGTACAAGAAAAGGGTTGCTTTAGATGTGGGGGTTGTAAATACTGTCATGTGGTAAAGAAAGGAAAAACCTTCAAAAGTAATGTAACCGAGAAAACATATGAGATCCGTCATTTCATAAACTGCAAAACCAGAGGTGTCATCTACAAAGCCACATGTATTTGTGGGATTGAATATGTGGGTAAAACAAAGCGCGAGTTTAGAAAGAGGATAGGAGAACACTGTAGAGACTGTATAAATAAGAGAGACACGCCCCTGGCCAACCATGTGAATGATATACATTTGGGTGACCCTAAAGTTATGAGTTTCATGGGAATTGACAGAATTTACCTCTCCCCAAGAGGAGGAGACTGGGACAAGAAAATCCTGAATAAAGAGACCAAATGGATTTTCTTTCTTAAAGCCCTAAGTCCCAATGGTCTTAATGACCAAATGAGCTTTTCTTCCTTCCTCTAAGGTTCAGGGTCTAACAGGGCCTGTCAGGAAGGGATAGCCGCCGTTGAGTGGGGGCGCCACTGCGCAGGTTTAGGGTGCCAACCTCCGCGTGAGGTAGGGACATGTAGTTTTAGGACTGAATAGGAAAAGTGTAGCGTGCACCTCTTTTGTCTATCTTTTCCATATGGGGAGGTCCGTTGTGTCACCTCTACATTTGTTTTTTTCTATTTTTCTATCGATTCAATGTAAGAATGGTCCATTTTTTCATTTTTTATCATTTCATCATTTTTTCATATTTTTATTCTAATTCCCCTCTAAACATATTCATTCAGTGCTCTTAACTGTGAAAATTGTAATTTGAGAATGCAAAAATTGTAGATTTTGGAATCCTGCACTTTCTCTATGGATAACCAACAGCATCATATATTGAATATGCTTCTTTTTGTTGGTTTAATTAAACAAAAAGTATTTCCCTGATCCTGACGATAGGATAGATACTTTATATCGACACTTCCAAATAATAGTGAAAATGAGGGATATTTCACATATAAATGAAAGGGGAGTGTCTTGACACCGCGTCATTGATCTGGAGGCTTGACGGCACAAACCGGAAATGACGAGGTGCAAACATCCGGAAATGACGTTTGCGCTCCACACTGAGCGTGGAGCGTGCGGCCCAGAAACCGGAAGCGCGAAATCTATTCCGACAGATCTAAATCTATAAAAGGACAGCGTGAACCGCTGCCAGAGAGCAGCGATATTGAATATTTCCTTTCTTCCCTGATGAATCTCACATGAGGAAACGCGTTGGAAGACAGAACTATATGATGGGTCTGGGGAACGATGCCGTACACTAATGGGGCACAATCGCTGATATGAACCTGGACAACTCAGCAGGAAAAAGAAAAAATGACAGGAGGGTCAAATACCTAAGCTGAGTATAAACTTTCATATTATATGATGATGCACATGAGGAATAGATGCAGGTGTTTGGCTTAAGAAGAAGTACTAAGAGAGAAAAAGGAGTACTATTAGCCACAGTTTGCCATACCTCAATATATGCTAATTAATGATACCCTAGGGGTCATATGATTAAATTTACGTATAGTGATATATGATTTTGACTGTCGATTACAATGTACACCACATTACATATGCGCATGACATGAGAAGATATGTCATAGCCTTGATTGGATAAAATAAGGGGTTAAGCTGATTAAGGACACTGTTATACAATATATATGTCTTATCCTGAGGTCCCTTGAGCGAATGAGAATCTTGAGGAGAAGGCTCGGACCTGTGATATAAGTGACAGAAATGTTGATATTTATGGGGGTGTGAGAGTTTGGTACCCCACATGTATATCTTTTGAGCCACACAAGCGCTTAATCAAACCCTTAGATATATCTGTATAAATATCCGAGGGCGATTCTTTGGCAGCATAATACAAAAGTCTGCTGACACCAAATAATATATAAACAAAGGGTAAAAACTAGACCCTTCTGTATCAGGGTAATTGGACCCTTTCTATTTGAATTACTGTGGTGTACTTTTTACTGCACTTTATTTGCACTGGCACAATTGCACTTTAAACTAGTTTTTTAATTAATCAGAATAAAGGTTACATTTTAATATATCCCATTGGCTACAATAATAATACTCT